>JAEIIJ010019317.1:0-27761 GCA_018904815.1 Drosophila ogumai | reverse complement strand
TATAAATTTAAGCCCGATCTAAATGTTTTAAGACATTAAAAGAGGTTCAAGTACCCAATTTTAGCGCCTAAATAATAATTTTCCTCAGACATTCTATGGTCCCTTTAAATTTCTCCAGCTTTCTCCCGTTTTTTTTTTCACCTGCTGGTAATTACTTGCTCCACTTACCTTGTCCAGCGATTTGGGATTGGCGCCCAACTGCAGAAGCATGTGGTAGAAGTGACCGTTGTCCTTAATTGTGGCTGCGTAATGAAGCGGCGTGCGTCCGTCATTATCCGTAATCGTCATGGTCTCCGGGAAACGGGAGGCCAAGTACCGAACGATGTCTGCGGAAGGGCAATCAGCAATCATCATATATAAATATAGAAATCCAGAGGCAGTGCCAACACCTTACCCGTGTGGCCAAAGAGCACGGCCACGTGCAGGGCCGTGGAGCCGTTGGGCGATATGTCGTCCTTTGCAATGGCAAACTTCCGGCGATCCAGAGCCTGCTGCAGTGCCAGCAGGCCGCCGTCACGTGCCGCGTCGTGCACGCGATGGATTTTCTCCTGTCGAACGGGAAATGTAGGTATGATGCATGCCATAATTAGTGGGCCAGAAAGTGGCTCTTCCTGCCCCACTTCCTTCCTGACTTGTGGTTCACTCACCATATAGCTGGGCACGTTGTTGAGAAAGGCTTGTATTTCCGGCTCCGGCGACTTCAGCCCCATCAGGCGTCCCCCATCGCCGCTCAACACGATCTCGGCCAGCTGCTCCAGGTCGCCGGACTCGACGATCCGCTGGATGCGTGTATCCTGCGGAAGAAAGGAAAAGTACCATCTTCAATGAGAGGACAGAATGTGGACACACACACAGACGTGACTTTCGAGTGCATCATTGAAAGCGTTAAGGGTGAGATCCTTGGGGTTTCCTTTTTTTATCATCACTAAACTCGATGGTCTGCATTAATGGGTGAGTTAATTGAGGTGCGAAAACCAAAATCAAGCCAGGTGAGCCAGCAACAGAGAGATAGAGAGAGACAGGGTGATGTGACAGATAGAAAAGGGATAGCATTGTATACTTCATCAACTGCAGTTTGAGACTGAACTGTATAATCCTCGGGTGCTCCCTGCACGAAGCCCTCGATGGCCATGGCTGATGTCAGTGACTCGCTGCCATCCTCCTCCTGCGGCTCGGCTGCTCCTCCCTCCGCCAGCGGTTTGCCCTCCTTGCTGTCCGAAGCTATTACATCCTGTATGGATTTATTGCAACGCTTAACAATTATGGCTTTAATGATGGGACAGTGCGCCGGACACATGGCTACAGGGTGCAGAGTCACATAGATATATGAAATAGGATAAAAGATTAATTTTTACAAGGGAACTATATATGGTAGGTGCAGCTACAGGTAACAATGCCAGGCTCTGCTGTTAGAGGTTACTAAATGAGTTAACTAAATGTAATGGGAAAATAGCCATACATCTGCTTTAATTGTTGGTTCTGTCAAGGACTCTAGGCAATTAACTTGTTTGATGGCCCACGTGGCGTGTGAGCGATATTACGCATACGCCTGGTAAATGGTTGGTGCAACTGCCATAAAAAAGAACACCGCCCACCAGGCACTGCACTCGATTATCCCTAACAAATCGCTCAGGGGACTGCAGCAGACTTTGCCTACTTCATATATGTGAATATATATATATCAAATATCACATATCTAATGCCTGCAACTGTTTTCTGACGTTTGCATGTTCAGTTCCCATTCGCATCCACCGACAACTGGATGCCGCCGACTGACAGTTGAGGACCGAGCTCCGAACCCGACTCGACCTCAGGCTCCGCTGCCGTCGCTTTGTCCCAGTTGGAAATGTCAGAGACCAGAGGGAAAGTGAAAATATATGCCGGAGTCGGAGTGCATTATTATAAAGCCTATCTGTGGGTAAACAGTTGCTGATTTTAGCCAATCGATAAACACAAATTGGGGGCAGACACTGGCATTGGTTCGATCTAAAACAGCAATAATAATAACACAAACACATCGAGAACTGAAACTGAAAGGAAAAGGATACGGAAACGGATACGGATACGGATATGGATAAGAAAACACACGGATTCCGGGGTGCAATTGATTGAAAAAAACGATAAGCAAGAGAGAGAGAGAGACACAGGTTGCACAGGTTTTGCATTCCATTTTTTAATTGGTTACTATAATTGCTACGGCTGTATAGATATTGTTTGAGAGCAGAACATGTAACACACACTTGCTTTACAAAATATAAATCTATATATATATATACGCAGGATTTGACTAGTTGCGGGCTTTTTGCTTGAAGTTGAAGTTGATTGCTAAAGTTTCGTTGCGGCTGAAGTTAGTTGCTCTTTGCTGTGGCTCTTGCAGTGTTTAAACAAATTGATATGAATGGAATTTTTGGGTGCCTGCGGCTGCAGCTGATTGACATTGAGATATATATATATAGGTTTTGCGTTTGGTTTTGAAGGTTTTTTCGTTTAATTGGTTTCTCATGGTACAGGTTCACATTGACGAGGGGATAAAATGGGGTTGAGCGTACGGCACATACAAAACGTGAACAAAACTACAAAACACGGCGGCTCGAGGACACTTAGAGCACGCCCATCTGTACCTCATCGTCGTCATCAACGTTCTCGTTATCGTTTTCATTTTCTTTATCGTCCTCGTTTTGGGTCTCCACATCATTACTTTCGATGGCCACGTCCTCTGGTTCCTTGGGTTCCTCCTCTTCCTGATCCTCTGCAGGCTTCTCCTGAGCAGCCTCTTCTAGCTCCGCTTCCGGTTCCTGTTCAACTTCAGTCTTTTTGTTTCCTTCTATCTCACTCTCTGTAGCCGACTCTTCGGGTTGCTCTTCAGTTGGCAACTCATCCTCCTCTGCCTGAGACTCCTCCTTATCCTGCTCCACTTCCGTCTCGTGACCATTGCCATTCTCCAGGATCGCTGCTTCTCCGCCTCCGTTCTCCTCAGCCTCTCCGCCTTCGCCTTCGTCTGCGCTTATAGCTCTTGCAATATTCTGTAAAAGTAAACAATTGTCGACTGATTGCTTTCCAAAAGTGTATCAACAGTTTCTTTCTACGTTCCTTCGATCTCAGCCTATATACAGCAGGGTAGAAAGGATTTCTAAACAAAAAGCGCATAGTGCCGAGCGAGAGAGAGAAAGAGAGAGATAGGGGGGAAAAGCGAGAGCCGACAATGGCTTACTTTCACAGAGTCTTCAGCCCACCGAAAAAGCTATTTAATTATTTAATTAATTCATTAAATTATGCAAAACACCGAAAGCCTCCTACGGAAGAGTGCAAGCAAGCCAAAGCTAAACCATCGAAAGCCAAAATATAGTTTGGGGGGAGGGGAAGGAGGGGGGTAATAAAGCAAAAAGGCAGCAGGACTTACCTCGGCCTCGCTGCTGTCATCGCCATCGTGATCGCCATTGCCGTTGCCATTGATCGTGTCGAAGGTGCCCGGCGTTTCCGGTCGGCGCTGCAATGGCGATGCAATGGCCTCCACTTCCGGCTCCGCATCCGCCTTGGACAGATCGTCATCCTCATTGGCACTCGTACTGCGATTTCAAAATGCAAAAGATTCTCTCTCAAAAAGCCATGCCACCCAAAAAAAAACCAAAACACCACCGAAAAACACACATACAACTCAAAAAAAAGAGGCAGAAGCGCAGGCGGCAGCCAAACTTAAGCCAAGCCTCGGGTCTAAGACCCATCAAGCTTCTCCCCAACTTACCCATCGTTGGTGTCCAGCTCCGAGGTGTTCTCAAGGCTGTCGTCCAGCGATTTGCGACCATTCCCCACCGGCGTCACCTTCATGTCCAATTTCTGAGGGGAGAATATAAGTGCCAGCAATTAAGTTGGGGGAATCCCCAAACCCAATCGTATAGTCACCTTGGAGCTGGAATCCCCGCCCGCGACACTGTCACCGCCAGCCTCATCACTCAGGGCCTCCCAATCGGTGACGCTGTCGGGGGAGACACGCGGCGCATCCGGCACATAAACCAGGAAGGCCCGCTCGATTTCGTGCGGCTTGTGGCGATAGTACGAAGGTGTCTTCATTTTCTGAAATTGCCGCAATGAATCATTTTAATTGCCGTCCAAGAACACTTCGATTCGAGGGCAAGAGGAGCTACTAAACACTCTATCTAATAGGGTAAAGTAAGAGATATCCTTAGCTTCCTAAAAATCCTAAATTGTAGGTTTTCGACCAAGAAGGTTATTTGTTATGTGTAAATATGTATTTAGAGGTCAACTAACTATGCCTTAATAATAGATATGGTGTATTATTACTTGCACTAACATATGCCTGCCAAGAAAATGGTCAAGGCTTGTGAGCTTGCCCAAGGTCGGTCATAAAGGATAGAGAGATACTCAAACCCAAAAATATTCTCCAGAGACTCCCCCCACTTACATAGTCGACGGCCTCCTCATCGCAGCCCACTTGGGTGAGCAGGGTGTAGCATCGCATGTTGTTCTTGGCACTGGCCGCCCAGTGGAGCGGTGTCTTGCCTGTGATGTCCGTCTCGTGGGCACCCTCCGGCCAAATGCCCACCAGATACTCCAGGATCTTGGTGTGTCCCAGGCCAGCGGCCTTGTGAATCACATTGAGGCCGTTGCCATCCTTGCAGGTGACCAAGGCACTAGGCACCGGTGGCTCCAAAAGCGACTGCACATTCTCCAGATTGTTATCAATGACAGCCTGATGCAGATCCTTGATGGCATTCTACGAGTGGGTTGAGGGTGGGAAAATAAAACTTCCTTCTGCTGGGGAAAGGGATTTTTCCTTACCATGACATGGGGAACGGCGGCCAGGAAGCGCTTCACCCGCCCATTGTTGCTGGCCTGCTGGCTGAGACGATTCCCTTGGCCCGCCCACAAAATGCGAGTGAGCTTGCCGATGTCCTTCTCGTGCATCCAGATCCGAATGGTGGATAGCTTCACCGAGAAATCTATTAGCCGACAAAATGGGAAATTGAAAATGTGCAAATTAATTTCGGGCTGGCCCCGCCCCTGATCCCAGCACCGATTCCCCCGGTTCCCTTCTCGATTTCAATCCCTAAACTTATTGCGATTTCCATTTCATTGGCGCCCTCGTTCGTGTCTGCATGCAATTTGCCGAAAAAAGGAAAGTGAAGCCAAAGGAGCCCCAAGAAGCCCAAGAACTGAAAACTAAATTAAAACGAAAATAAATGCAATGAATGTTCAAGTTCTGTGACTTCGGGCCCTCTCGCTTAAAGTGGCATTAGTGGAAACTTGAGACAATTTCCGCCGGCGAAACTTTCTTTCTTTCTTTTTTTTTTTGCCAACTTGAAATGCTTCAAGGTCGTCGAAGGCCTTAAACTTTTCCCCGCAGAAGGCTAAAAAGTTGCCACCGCCCACTACTGAATCATTTAGTGCAGCATTTGGAAAACAAACAGCTGGAACGGCTCTGGTTGGAGGAGCAACTGCAGCCGGCTGCCGTCCCATTCAGAATTTTTGTAATACGCACCTTCATTATCGCGACGCTTGCGTCCATTTTGTCCGCCTGCCTGTCCATTCATCGGCATGACTGCAATATAATCGGGTTTTGGGTTTTCAGAAATGTAAATGGAGAGTTTGCAAAGATATATGGAGTTGTGAGCTGTGAATTTGTGACAGTTTCCCAGAGCCAGTAAAATCTTCGCCTGCTTAGAGCCCACTCACTTTCCTCGATTGCTTGGCTCTGTCGAAATTCTGTTTCCTAATGCCTGTTGTTCTTGCGTCTGGCCAGCTTGAGCCGCGTTGGCAAACTAATTCTTGGCCAGGTCGAAATCGAAAGGTGTTGAATTCGGGTCTGTGTTGTGGTCAGAAAGCAGCAAAGGAGAGCTACAGAGGGCAGAGGGAATAATTGCGTCCTGTTCGCGGTCTTCCAACTTCTGACATGAATAAATAACCCCCAGCTGAGTGGGTGTGTGTGCCGGTGTGTGTTATATAAAGCCGAAAGTCAACGTTTTCATTAGAGCTCCTAGCCAAAACAAATATGTGGAAATAGAATTTCCATTTGGCTGATTTCGAAGTTGATTAGCATTCCGCGGGGAAGCATTTCTAAGGTATTTTTATAGCACACTTTTAGGTTTTACTTTTGGATAGTTTTAACATTTCACTGTGCAGAAGACGTAAAGTTTATTACTATTTTTATTTTTATTATCATTTTATAAATTATAGATTGCTTTTAACAATATAAGAATGTGGATAAGGTTAAGTACCGATAAATAAAATTAATAATATAATAACTAAGCAAAAAAGAAAGCTAACTTTGATAAGCCAAAGTATGAATACCATTGCAGTTTGCAATAAGAACAGGAACAACAATTTTAAAAACGATTAAGAATAAGCCAAAATGAATTCATTTAAATTCTAAGTTTTACTGTGCTAGTTTTTATTTTATTTTATTAACAAATCAGCACATTGAATACAAAAATTAAAAAAAAAATCCTTCTTGTTTTATTTTGACAATTTTAGGTACTTTTATTTCTAGCTCGACTCGGCTGTTATTTACTTTATTTATTTTATATTTATGATTTATAGGGTGCTTCACTACCTTGCTAACTTCTGAATAATAATTATGTTAAATAATTTAATATATATAAATAGCCACTGTCTTGATATAAAGGCTTTTATTTATTTGTTAGACTGTAAGATTTATATACATTTTCCTGGAAAACATAATACAGAAATAGCTTATTGGTATTGTTCACTGTTTTTCTGTACTTGAAACAAAACTTGTTCTGTCCAACGAATATATTTTCTACTTCAATTCCTTATTATCTAGATATTTGTCAGGTTCCTCCACGAAAAACTTCAACTACTACCTTATTTCTTTCGCCACTAAAAATTCCTTCTCATACAAAGAAATAGTTAACCAGAATTCCCATTCTCAGCATACTTGCAATACTCCAGCTTAGGTATACAACCTATCACCTGAACTTCTTCTAGGGAAATTCCCTTGTGACATATGGAAATAGTTCCCATTTACCCTTATTTCTTGGACCTTTTGACACCCCCACCCTACCTTATGTGTCAAGGTCTTCACCCCAGCTATTCTTGGGCCTCACACCTTGAGGAATTTGTGGAGGCAGGACTTACTTGCTTGACGCCACAGGACGAAAGCAGTTGAGGTAGTGACATGTAAATTAGGTGGCCGAGGTGAATCATTAAATTTCCATTCCATGGGACACACTCAAACTCACACACGACGATTGAGTGGCAATAAAAAGCGCTCGAAATTGCCACGGAAATGGCGCATTAGTGTTTGCCACTTAATGTGGCAATCGCACCACGACTCCGACTCCCCTCGTATTGTAACTTGTTGAGCTGACACCCTTAACGGCACGCAATATGCAAATTTTGGCCAACAAAATACATAAAAAAAGAGGGAAACCCTTATAGCTTTTCCTTTGGCGTGTTGTCACCACAATTTCCCTCAATTAGGATGAATGAATATATGAATATGAATATGTATCACTCACCTTTTGGCGGCGATGAATGGTAGTAGAGTCCCTGGAACCTTCTTCGGCGTTTCGGCGGCATCGCTATTCCTTGTTGTTTTCCTTGATATTTTTTTGGTTTTCTTTATTTTTTTTGGGGAAACTCTTAGAGTCCGCGACTCTGAACATCCCCCCAGTCGCGATTCATGTGTTAGCTTTGTTCACTTGGCACTGGAAAATCCTTTTTAATGAAAATTCAAAAACTGAAGCGCTGGGCTAAACCGTTGTCCTGGCAAGTTCAACGACGTCTGAACTGACTGACAACTGCACCTGCTCAGCTGCTCAACTGGTCAATTTCTCAACTGGTCAACTGGTCAGGTCCTTGCGTGTGTGCATACTCAATGGGAAATGCGGGAAAATCAGGCGGGTTGGGGAAAACCAAAGGAAAAATGGAGCAACACAAAATAGAACCCGGCTTGGGGGCGTTCCGAGAGTCACCGCTGCTGGGCCTCTCACATGTGAGTTTTATGTTTTATTTATTTGTTTTACAATTGGCCACGACATCTAATGCACTCGGCTTGTTTTGTTGGACAGGACATGGCCTGCTGCAGGACAGGTGCCCAAAAACTAGAAAACAAAACTAGCAAAAGGGCGAACAGAAACGCGTTGAAAACAAACCAATTAGCTGTGAATCGATTTTTCGACTTCGAAATGGGGGCAGCAAGGAGGAGGGTATGGAAATTTGTATAAAGGAACAGGTCAAAGGGTCCTGCCCCAAGGTCCTGACGGGACAAAGACAGCACGTGCTCCTCGATGGATGAGTAATGGCCGTACGCACTTGCGTGTGGTCAAAATTTAAAGACCAACTTGACACAGTTTCCCCGGGGAGCTGCGTGAGTGGCTTCCAAGGTTTTTTTGGCAACTCCTGCTGCCCCTCCCCGAAATTAGACTTCGAGTTGACCTAAATTTTAATTGTGCCCGAAGGAGGCATGAAAATGTCAGTGCCACTTAGTCTGAGCTTCAAAAGTGGTCATGCATATATTTGTCTGCAATTAGGCAACTTGATGGCACTTTACGGCGCACTTTATAAACGATCTATGAATTATTCATAAGCCTTGGGGTCTCTGGCTTTTTCCCCCCAAGTGCACCTGTCTGGTGCAGGTGCATTGAACTTGAAAGGACGTGACCGGAAGGATATGTCTTGACCCTGCCGCTCCGCACTCCACACTCGAGTCACAAATCACAGCCTTGCTTGCATACACTTCACTAGTTTTTTGCTCAACGTTTCCGATTTTTCCGACTCTCCGATTTGCCGTCGCTTTCTGCTTTCAGCTTTTCCTTTTTCCTGCGCTTTTTTCGGGGCTTTGTTTTTCGTTTCGTTTCGATTTGCACGACGCGCGCTTTCCTTGCAGACTGTGGCATATTCAGCGTTTCGTAGGTGTTTTATCTAATTTTTTCCTTCACGCACACCAACGGCCCCGGACCTCTGTGTTTGTGGGCGAATGTTTGGGCGATTGCTGTTACCCTTTTTTCGGTATCGAGTATTGGTAATTGCTGCCATCGTTTGCATGCGAACGCCAAAAAAAAAGAGGAGGAAAACCCACACAGAAATATTACAAATGGGCGGAGAGCCACCTCGAGTGTGTAGCCAATATTGAAAAATAAAGTGAGGCGGGATTCCTCCTCGTCAAGGAATTTTCAATTTTACTATCATTAACTGCCAGTGGGTTTTTTGCAACTAATTTAATTGGTAATTTCCTAAAAAAAAAAGCTCAATAAAAATTGTTAAATAATAAAGGTTCTAGATGTTTCAGGTTTCCTTTACCTTAATTAGGCTTAAAAAAAATTACAAAAAATATATAATATATCTGTAAAAGAGAATATAAAAATGCTGCTTCCATAATTATATCGTTTATGTATATTTCTCCGGCAGTTTTTTTCGGGGCAGCCTTGAACTTAATCTATAACTTAGAACTTAATCGACTAAGGGAATTGTGGCCAGGAAGCTAATGGGCTATTGGCTGTTGCTACTCAGTTCGTCTGCGGAGACGTGTATGGGTTGGGTGAATTCGTTGTTTTCATCAAAAATATCTAAAGAGTACATAGAAAAAATAATAGAAAATAATAAAAGTATATAAAATACCCATATATATAACAAAAACCCACCTAAATGTGTTTCTTCAAGGTTCTGCGTTATGTTTAATATATCATTAAAGGCCATGCTCCTCCTCCTTCGAGACCTTAAGCGACCCAAGCTGATGTGGGTCTTCTCCAGCGGCAGATCATCGTCGCCAAACTCCAGACACCTGCCGTACACGCAATATCGCTTGCCCACCTGCGAGCAGCGCGTGCCCAGCGGAAACTGTCCATTTCGGCCATTGACCAGGTAGTAGCGATACTTGATGTACTCGTCCTGACAGCCCACGCGGCAGCTACGATCCGGCTCATCGATGCTGGGCCAGATCTGGGCCCCGCGTCCCGATAAGCCCCGCACCTTGGAGCGGTAGCGAGCGCAGGTCTGTTCAGCAAACTCTGCCGCCGTCTGCAGACGCTCACAGGGCTGGACACGGTACGAGCAAAGCCGAATGCTCTCCACGCCCGTCAGCCGCGAGGTGACTCCCTGGACGCCCTTTGAGTCGGTCATGCAGTTGGAGTGGCAGCCCGGATGCCCCATCCATTCGGACTCCTGCGAGGAGCTGCGATCGATGGCGATCAGCGAGGCGGAGGCAGGCGGCGGAGGTCGGGAGATCTCCGGAGGATAGGGCTTTGGGTAGGGCCTTCGCTTATAAGGCGCAGGTGGTGCACTGATGTGGTTGCCACGGGGAATGCCCTTTGATACCTCTGTGGGATTAGAGATAGGAAATAGTAAATCATCTTAAGAAGCACCTTCAAATTTCCTTACCA
Organism: Drosophila ogumai; assembly: GCA_018904815.1. Taxonomy (NCBI): domain Eukaryota; kingdom Metazoa; phylum Arthropoda; class Insecta; order Diptera; family Drosophilidae; genus Drosophila; species Drosophila ogumai. Next base: position 17,403 of record JAEIIJ010019317.1, on the reverse strand, counting down.
TTCTCATAGGGACTCCTTGGCGTGATTCCCTGCTGCCGCTCTGCATACCGCTTGTTGGTGGTCTCCTGCCTGCTCTCCTGATCCGAGGAATCCCTTACCGGACGCCCAGACTTCCTCTCGCAAAAGTCATTGTCCATCTTGAAGAAATTCGTGGTGGAGTTGTCGCAGGAGAAGCGCTCACAACGTCCGGCAATGCAATAGGTAATATCCTCCGGTTTGTGTTGCTTCGATCGACAGGACGTGCCATCGGGAAAGATCCAGCGACGCGACTTGGTGCCATTGCTCCTGGTGCGACAGAAAATCTTGCATGACTCCTCCAGCGTGGTGCTCAGCTGCTGGCCCTCGCCGGTGAGCTCTGGATCGGATTTCCTCGCCTGCAGACACACCCTAGTGGCAAAGTCGCCGATTGTCTGGAGCGGCACCTTGTGGCACTGGGCCGAGGGACAGGTCACAAACCTTAGATCCCTTCCCATGCAGCGAGACGGGAAATTCAAGCAGCTGCGGTTAAAGGTCCTTAGTCCAGTGCTGCCCTCCAGGAGACGATGCGACTGGCCATACAAGCAGCTGGACTCACAGGCACTTGGCTCGCTCCATTCGCCCCAGTTTGAAGGTGACCCAGGCAGCTCGTTTCCCAGCGGATTGTATTCATGCAGCAGCGATGGTATCCTGTTGGGATCATGCCGGATGATCTTCTCGTGCGTAGGCTCGGCCACGTTCTCGTGAGTCCAGGATTTGCGGGAGCGAGCTTCGCAGGTGCCGCCGCGACACCACTAAAGAAAAGGACTTCATGATGAGGATGTCTTATAGCTTGGGTAACACCATGACCTACCATATTATCTCCACACTCGGTGCCCTCCAGAGCCGGATGCGAGGTCCAAGGCAATCCATCCTGCCGGCAGTGCAGATCCCTACATATTTCCATCCTGCTTTGACTGCTGGCTTGCTTGAAGTCCTTGCCAAAGCGCAGCATGCACTGCTGATTGGCATTGAAGCGTTCACCTGGTAGGATTCCGCCAGCAGAGTGATCCAAGTTGGCCACAAACTGGCCGCGATCGAAGAGGCACTCCGCCTGGGGATCCCTGTAAAAAAATATTAATTTTATATTTTTTGTTTAGCTTAATATTTCCTTTTTATACTCACTGTAAAAAGTCCTCCAAATAAGTCCTTGAGCACTTGGACCAGGTGACCTTGCCACTGCCCAATTTGGGCGACATGATGTGCATGGTGGGATCGCAGCTGATCTCCTTGGCATCGTGTCTCATGCCCAAGCTGAAAATAAAGCAATTGTTAATAAGATCTTCTCCAGAAATCCTCCACTCCTTACTTGTGTCCAATTTCGTGGGCCACCACAAAGACGCTCTCGAAATGCTTGGCTTCGTTGATCGTGCAGGAGTAAATGGAAGTGCACATGCCATTGACTGTGGCCATGCCCACCACTTGGCTATTGGCCTTGCCGTTTTCAAAGGTCACCAGATCCATGCCGGTGAGGACCAGGGCATGATCGTAATGCAAGGGATCGGCATCGGAGTAGGGATTCATTTTCTCCTGCCACTTGCAGAAGTTGTTTAAATATTTGTCCACATCCCTGGAGCGAGATAATCCCGGTGGATCCCTCGGTTTCCATATTTCCAGGCGTTTGAGAACAAAGTTGATGCGACGACCCAACGTGGGATGGTGGTAGAGTAGCTGCACTCCATTGATCATGGCCAGGACAAAGCTAATCACCTTGCCATCCGTGTCGGTGGGAAAATTGTGCTGCATGTGCGCATAGAGATCGCTGTCCACGAAGATGGCCGTTTCGATGAAGAGCTCGTCCGGAATATCCGACCAGCGGGAGCGCGGTGGATTCCCTATGTAGCGACGCGTCCTCCTCCGATGCCTCGACTCCGAGTGGTGATGATGATTATGATGCGGATGATGGTGTCGTGGCTGAAAGCGCAATCTCAGCGGCGACTGTGTTCGCAGACGCCTCCTCGGTTCGTTGAACTCCTCCGCATCGGGCTCGAACTGCAACTGGCTGTCTAACGGTGGCGGCGTCCCGTCATTAATCCGTCTTGACGATACCCCACCATAGCCGCTCCTGTTCACCCGCGCCTCGTAAAGCACATGGGCGCCGCTGCCGAAGCGCGAGGGAAGCGGTTGGATCACAAAGTCGCTGGCATTCTGCTGGAACACGCCACGCTATAGGGAGTCAAGGCGTGAAAAATGTTATTAAACGTTGGGCTAAGGGAAAACCCAGCACCCACCACACTGCCCGGCTCGCAGAGATCGAGAGCAGCTGCTGGACTCCGGTAAAAGCATTGCTCCAGGCGCTTGAGCAGCTGCGGCGAATGATCCACAAACTGTGTCCCATTTTCGGTGCGCCGGATGAAGATGAAGGCGTCGTCGATCAGCTGCGGCGACTGGTGCAGCTGCAACCTGGCCTCCACTGCCTCGGAGTCATCACCATCATCATCATCATCTGTCGAATGCATTTGAATTAATTAAACATTTGCGCATAATAATGACCGCAACTGGAGCAGCACGAACTGCTGCTGGCAGATGTGGATTTCGCGCTCTCTGGATCTGGATTTCGATTTGAATTCTAATACGGATTGGGCTATTTTTCATTCACCTTGTTGTTCTGCTGGCAAGCTGCGCCGCTGACGTCCTCTCGGGGTTCTAGCCTCCTGGTCATTCTCCTCCAGTGTATGCTCCTCCTGCTGTGCCAAGTGCACGAGCTTAAATTCGAGTGCTGCCAGGTAAACAAACAACATAAATGCCTGCCATGAATCAATGCCAACAACTGCGCAGATTTCCACGCCCCCCTTGCTCCCTGGGAAACTCGGCACCCTCTTTGCCGCCTCCCCCAAAGACACCTCCAAGTTAACAGTTCAAGTTTAACATTCATTGATTGCAGTTGTTGAAGTTTTTTTTTGGGGGGCTGCCAGCCTAATGACACGTTGCAGTTTTGGTTATGGGTCATGGCTAAAAGACTTCAAACAGCACTGAGAGAAAATGTGCTAGCTTTTAAAATAATTTAAAATACAAAGCTGAACTGTTTTTAACAAAACTAAGTACTCAAACAATAAATTAATTTATGTATAAAAATAAATATATATATATTTATATTTTTAATTACTCTTTATATTTCTCCCTGTGCATTACCCGCCCTCAATATCTAGTTTTATGGGTCACAGTTAAGAATCTTTACAAGTCAGTGCCCGGCGGGCCAACACTTACCCTCTTCCCCAGATCGTGAGCCAAAGATCAGGGCCCTCTCGTGTTCCCTCAGCTGGCCCAGCAGAGCATTCTCGTCCAGCTGCAGTGGGGATAATGGGGGGATATATATGAAAAGAGAAAGAGCACAGATAGACAGAGACTTAATATGCAAAGCGGAAAGTGTAACATGGCCAGCAAAGCGTTAAACAGACCAAAACAGATTCGAGCACCCACAGAGAAGGGTTTTTTTTATTTTCCTCAAAAGTAAGAAACAAAAATAAAATACTTTCACTCAGACACAATGGAAAATTTGTACCTCGAAAGAAAACCCCAATTAGACAACTCCAAACAGCTGGGGTCATCAGTGGAAAGGTTGTTGCAACACCACGACCTGGCTTTTATATGTAAATACTATACTTCAGGTCTGGTATATATGATATATCTGTGGTGCGTGTGCGCCTATTTGTGCGATTATTTAATTTAATTTGTTGTAACAGTTTTCATTCGGTTTTATTTGGCTTTTTTCTATTTGGTGGAAAAGCGCGCTTGAAGCCGTCGAAGCGTGAAGAGCGTTTCGGCTTTTCGGATCGAAACTCCGCCTCTCGCGAGGAGAAGGTGTTACAAATTGCCGTTGTGGCTGATGTTTATTACCAACATTGTAAGTTTTTGTGTAAAAAAGAGGCGTGTCTGGTCGTTTAGCGCTAAGGAATTTTAATTTCAATTTTAAAGAATGATTTTTGGCTTAATTTGATTTCAGTTTTTGGGGGGTAAAGCTTTTATAAAGTGGATATTATAGGTGGTATAGGTAGGTTAAGGCTTTTAATGATCTGAAGAGGTTTAAATAAGTGACCTCAGACAAGAAAAAAACAAACTCAAAAAAAAAACTTATTACTTGAACCTTTAAATGGTGAACTTGAAATTATGTTTCATTAAGCTAAAGTTCCGTTTAATATTATAAAATAATTAATGTTAAAAAAGATACTATAAAAATAGTTAAATTCCTGTAATTCATGTTAAGCCTTCTGGAACCATATGGTTTTAATAATAATATAAATAAAATGTCCAACAAAATAAACCTACGTAAACCGATTTTCATAATTTAAAAAGCAAAGTTTATTATAAATATTCAAACTTTTCCAGTGTAGTCTTATGTCTTTTTTATTATTGACTCAACTAATGTGATAAATATGTTTTTCAAAGTACACAACCTAGCTCAAAAAGATTACAGCAACCCTTTGGCAAAGCTATAGCATTTCCCGATCTCCGGTCTTACAAAACTTTGTCGCTGAACTTTATCGAATGGCAAACAATGCTCAATGAAATGGACACTAATTGGCTGCAAGGGCAACAGCATAATAGGACCAAATCAACATGAAAAGCCCCGGAAAAGCACGGAAAGCAGCGCCGGCAACAATAACCTGTGACAAAAACAGAGGCGGTAAAAACGGGGAGGGGAGAAAGGCGGAGTGGAAAATGCAGGCATATGTATATGCTCACTCTAATCGTCCCACCGAGCGGCGCGGCGCTGATTATGTGATGAAATTTTGCGTGACCCGTGGGCACAATGAGCGCAAAAAATAAAAAAATAAATAAAAGAAGAGCCAGAAAGAAAAATAAAAGGGGGGAAAAATAGCGAAAACTAGAAACAAACACGTGGAAATTATATCACAGAAAATTGTCTTCGGGCCAATTTTGCAGGCGGCTAAAAGGAGCACCCATAAGTGGGGGGAAAATCACATAATCAACAGCGTAACCGAGCCAACGATTCTAAAGGGTCAATAACTTGGCTAACAAAAACACAAAACTGGACTCCCCATTTTGTGTTATTCCCCAGCTGAGAATCCAGTGGGATTTCGTAGCAGCTGCAGTCGCCAGCTGGTGTACAGATTGTTTGCAATTCCCCGTAATCATCATGTGATGCATTCCTCCAAAAAGACGCTGCCGAGACTCGATTTAGAAGCATAAAAAATATATATATAATATACATACATATATGTAGGGGCTATAACGGGAGGGGTAATTTAAGGGAAAGACATGTGTAATTCGACTTGCTGTCGCCTGGTTTGTGTTTATTAGGTTGCCGGTCTCAAATTACGAAAACGTTTTCCAAGCCGCCCAATTCTGCAGAGGTCATTCAACGCCTCTCTGTTCTACACATAACCCCCGATTTTGCCCCGGAACTTCAGCTATATTTTGTGCTTAGCTTGGCAAAACTCAAGTTGAGTCAGAGACAATGTATTTTCTTTTTTTTTCGTGTCCATGTTCTGTCTACATGGCGATTTTTTAGCTTCTTTATTGTCACCTGAAGCATGATGTGTGGCTGGACGATGATCACCTGTTTTCGCTATATGGGTTAAGCGTATGACTTTCAAGAACGCTACACTCGGACAATATTGTTTATTGGTTTTCTTAAGTGATTTATATCGACAATCACTTCCTTGGAAGATTCACTGGGAAAATAAGGGGGAAATAGAAAATTCTACAATTTACTGAAGAGTTAGAAAGTGATTTAAAGAATATTGTTTGCATATTTAATTCTATATGTTTATGGATTTGTTTCTTTCATTATAGATGTTTTTACTTTAAAATAAAGAATTCTATATTTTTAAGAAATTAAAACATTTAAAATTTAAATTTTTAAGGAGTTTATATTTTGTTTTCCTTCCTGGTTTTAAATGCCTCTAAATAAAAATATTACAATAAATACAACATATTACTAACATATGGTTAAAGCAAACATAATTTTTTCATCATAAACATGTCATTGTATGTGCTTTTAAATTAAATAAATTAGAGGATAACAATATCAATTAAACATTAGTTTTTCTTAGCTTAAATTTATTTTGTGCAATTTTCAACCTTGTGTTTGAGTGTAAGCTCACAAAGATATATCACATATCGCGCGACAATGAGGCCAAGAACACCTATTGATTGATAATGGTAGTCACCTCCATGGCATTAGGTTTTTAAATATTTCTTATGAGACATTTCTTTTTTAAGAAGAATGCAATAAGAATTTTTATAAATTATATACTTTTTATGAGACATTCATGATGCTTTACGATTTATTATGAGACACTTCTTATTTAAGAAGAATGCAATAAGAATAATTATAAATTAAATATTTATTTGGGAGTAATTTTTATATAACTCAAAGGATTACAAAGATATGAATATTAAAAAACTAAATATTTATAATGTATGTGAGTAAAAATCCAAAATTTTTAATTATCGTAAGCAAATTCAATTTTTAAATAACTTACACAGAAATAAAAAGGGTTCTAACTAATATTAAGGCATATTTAAATCAGTAAGAATAAAAATAAATACAATTTCCACTTCTAACTTATACTTCCACTTAATAAATAGTTTATGATTAACATAAATATTTTGACATAAAGTCTTTCTTGTTTCCCACAAAATCAAAGCCCCAGCTGCAATTGGCAATTAAAATTACAAAGCCTCTTGGCCATGTTCAAGTTTTGATTGATATCGGGACTCACCTCAATGCCATTGTAATGTAAGCTCCTCTTGCGTCGCAGCTCAATGTTGACGGATTTCGGCCGAGTGGCAGAAGCGGAGGCGTCCGCATCGATTAGCAGCCACAAGGTGGTCAAAGCGATTAAAGCCAAACGACAATGCCGATTAGACCCAATTGCTGAGGCGGCGACACTCATAACGATGCGTTTGACGGTGACAACAGAAGTGCGCCGTGATTTTCTATGATTTTTCTGGCTGTATTGTTGTAATGCTCGAAGCTAATCGCTCTTTTTTGTTGATGCAACCGCCAGGCGATGCGACGTATTGTTGCATAAATTGCAAATATTTTTATTCCTCGGGGTGCGCTACACCGAATTCGGTATTTTGCGTCATATTTTTGTGGCTTCTTGTGTGTGCAGTTACATTTTGCTAACGCTGGTAGACTCCCAAACCCGATTTCTCGAGATATATAGTGGTATATAGAGAGTGAGAAAAGTGAATGCGCGTGTTGCACCGGCAGTTAATTTAACTGTTTATGCACTAATTAATTGCCCAGGCATTGCATTACGAGTCATTTGTTGTTTGGGCCACTTTGGCTTTTATTCTCTCCTCTCCACTCTTCAGTCTCCCCCTGCTCTAGTTTACTATTTTTCCCTCTATCTCGGTCTTACGGCCAGTTTGTTGCCTAAGTTCTTCCTTATTGATCAGAAGCACTCGAGATAAGCCTGAAATGGTGCTTGAAAAGCCACTTTATTTACTGCGCTGCTCTAGCCGATCGCCAATATATGTATAGTATAATAATGCCAGTCTTTTGTTTTGCACATTTAAACGCACTTATTTTTATTTAAACGCCAGCGAACAATTAAGCAGCATACAACACACACGCACACACGCGGCCCCGGCGTCCATATAGATCATCGGCTGTGGAGCATAACGCTCTTCTGGCTCATATCCGAAATTAATGTTGTATATATTTAACTACGCCATTCAAATCCATAAATCACACCGAAAATAAGTGAGCGTTTTGGACTGTTTAAAGCACTAAATTCTGGCCGGAGGTCAATGTGATCGATGGCTTTTCAAAGGATTCACCAGAACGAAGGAAAGCGCGACGCAAATGGGGAGCCACACAACCACTCGCGACGGCTTTTGCGAATGAAATGTGAAAATCATGGAAAACTTGGAGCATGAGCACAATACGACGATCGTCGGCGGACACTTCGTTCTCGCTCGGCTTGGCTTTTCGGCGGCTGGGAGTTGTGTTGTTCGCCAGGCAAAACAAACTCATAAATATATGCTAATGAGCCAGAGCGCCGGAAGAAGAGAAGAAGAATGCCTCAACCGTTAAGACGGAGCAAAGGGCCAAAAAAAGAAAAAGAATTAAAGATCTTACAGGAAAAAAACAACATTGGCAAAAACTAAGGCGATAAAGTGGAAAGACGCAGACACTTGGCGATTGTTTTGTGGTCAAGTGCTTGAAAATGATGGAGCAGACGAAAACTTGACACTGATCATCAGCTAAAAAAAGGAAGGCAGAGCAGAGGCAAGAATTATGCTGCATTTCCGCAACGAGTTTCGATGTTCTGCGGCCTGTGGCAGCAGGAAATCTTAAATCAGCGAATGCAAATCAGGGAGGCGCAAAAACAAACAAACCGAACAGACAGCCAATTGAAGTGATCAGCTTTTAATTGAGGCAATCAATGCCTGATGCAATGCAATGCAATGTCTTAATTAAAAAGGGGAGTCATTAAAATATCAGAAACAGCACTGTGTAAAGTTTTAGTTTAAAAGTTTTCGTTTAAAAGCCCTTTAAATAAGTCCTAAAAATAAAACTTTAACGGATAGATGGGATAACGGATTGATTACATTTTAAATTTAAATTTTAATATTATGGGCAGCACTGTTTTGGTCTAACGCTATCGATACATGATGCAATGGGTTACAAATCGTAAATTATACCAAATTTTTTTTATAATAGAATAGTTTTCATTTAAAATACAACTAAATATGTCACACAAAATGCGAGTTTTTTAGTTTAGTTTAATCTTAATGTTTTTAGCAATTTCTCATTTTAATCAAATTCTGCAACCTGTCGTAAAAATGCGTCATTTTTATCGATATAATTTGTACGTTGAATTTTTTTTTTTAATATTCTTTCACAACGAATAATTTATTAAATTTAAATACGAACTTTTATGTTTTTTACGTCAAGCTGTTTTAATATATATATTTATATTTTAGCCCTTTTTATAATAGTTTATAAAACTTGTGCCAGAACCTTTTCCCGTTTTTTAACCCGATTTATAACAGTTTATAAAAGTTCAAGTCCCAGGGCCACACTGTAAAAACATCGGCTTATCGATAGGCCTAACGATAGTCTTATCGATCTCCGCCCAACTCTACCTCGCATCACGAATCGAATTTTAAATTCAACTGCAGCTTGGCTTCGTTTCGCTCCGCTTCGTGCGATCAGATTTTCGTCGAAGCAGTACCAATCTCAGCAACACTCGACTTTTAAATTGTACATTACTCACATCGGATTTCACAAGCTATTCCATTTCGAAACAAAAAACACGCGTTTTGCAGTAAAATAAAAACGCGCTCAAAAAAAAAACAAGTGAAAAAAGCGATCAAGCGTCTGCTCTTTGTTACACAGTGTTTGTATAGTTAAAAATACCAATCAAGATGGTGGGCACAACTCTGAAAATGCGAGGCGATGAGGTGAGTTTTTACCTTTAATATTAACTTTAGCCAGAATCGGGATAGGCATGGGAAGAGTTAGAAAAGTAGCGGGTTCACCGACGCCATTGCAGCGTGGGCTAGGTGATTAAAAGAGAGGACGAAACAGGCAGACAGATATAGAGAGAGGGAGAGAGAGAACGCTTGTGAAGAGGGGGGTGAAAAAGGTGCCGTTCATCAAGAGCTCATGTGTTGTTGTTTTTGCTAAAGTCACATTTTGGCGCAATTTTTCTAGTTGCGGTACTTGCACCGCTAATTATTGGCCTCTACTTTCTTCCTGATAAATCAAGGAAGAGGTGAAATGAGAAATGACGACTAAGGTCTTGCGGTTCTTTTCTAAAAATGGCGGGGGAGTGGATTATACATACAGATGTATGCATATTTTTTGTCTTGTAATATGAAAATGCTCTTTAATTTATTGAATTCTACTATATGTTAGTTTAAAATATTTAATTTTAATCGTTTTTCCGAACATTTCCCAGAACGCCTCGGAGAATTTAAACCAAGTGCAATTGAAGAAATTGACAGCACCTTCGCAGGAGGTGAACACAAAACGCGCCGCTTTAGGCGACCTACAAAATCGTGGTTTAACCCGCGCCATTGCCGCCAAGGATGCGGCCCAGAAAGAGTGAGTTTTCTTTCTAGTCATATCTCCACTTGGGTTTTATTAGAACTATCTTAATTATATTAGAACCAAGGACCTCAAGCTGGCAAACGCTCTGTGGAACGCCAAGGCTCGCGTGGACACACACTGGAAAAAGGAGCCACTGGGCACCACCGCCAATGGAGCTGTGCCAAAGGCCACCGCTGTTTTGCGCTCAAATTCGGTCCGCAACCCAATCGCGGTAAAAACTGCTGTTGAGCCCACAAAGGGTAAGTATAAATATTCCGAACTCTTAATATCACGTGTATTTCCAACCAAGATCATAAGAATCTTGGTTTTTGAAATAGTATAGTAAAATAATGAACCCGTTATGTGCAATCCCTTGAACCCCACAGCAAAGGCTAGCTCTAATGAGAACGTAAAAGAGCCCACTTTAAAGCGCGAGGACAGCAACCTGTCCAAGAAATCGCTGACCAAGTTGCGTGCCGCCTTGGCTAAGCCCGTGATGGGTGTGTCTGGGATTCGTCGGGAGCCTGTGGCAGCTGCTGTCCGAAAGGAACCGGAGGTTAAAAAGGAGTCGGGTGCGTTGTCCTTCCTCAAGGGTCCTGCTATCACCAGCTCAGCCAAAGCTCCTGCTGCCACCACGATGCCCGCTGCAACTATGTCACTATCGACCAAGAGATTGGAAGGAGTTGAGGATATCGACGCAAACGACAAAGAGAACCTTGTTCTGGTCTCTGAATATGTAAACGATATCTACGACTATCTGTACCAGGTGGAGAAGGAGCAGCCCATCTTTAAGGATCATTTGGCGGGCCAGAAGGAGGTGACTCACAAAATGCGAGCGGTGTTGATCGACTGGATCAATGAGGTTCACCTTCAGTTCCACCTGGCCGCAGAGACCTTCCAGCTGGCGGTGGCCATCATCGATCGCTACCTGCAGGTGGTCAAGGACACCAAACGCACCTATTTGCAGTTGGTGGGCGTCACAGCCCTCTTTATAGCCACTAAGTATGAGGAGCTGTTCCCGCCGGAAATTAAAGATTTTGTCTTTATCACCGATGACACCTACACGGGCCGCCAGATCCGCCAGATGGAGCTGCAGATCTTCAAGGCCATCGATTGCAACTTGTCGCGACCGCTGCCGATTCATTTCTTGCGCCGCTACTCGAAAGCTGCCGCCGCAGAGGACGAGCACCATGCCATGGCCAAGTACTTCATCGAGTTGGCTTCCGTGGATTACGATCTTGCTAGCTACAAGCCCTCGGAGGTGGGTTGCAAAAAATGCTAATTTCCACTTGTTGATCTAACAAAAACTCGTGTTTTTTTTGTTCTTAACAGATTGCCGCTGCCTCGCTGTTCCTGTCGCTGCACTTGCTAAATGGAAACTTTCGGGCTGCCACTGGCTTCAACGATCGGCACTGGACCCCCACTCTGTCCTTCTACTCGCGGTACTCGGCCGCCGATTTGCGTCCGATCACCAGGCAAATTGCGAAGCTGGCCCGGGACGCACCGCAGGCTAGGCTGAAGGCCGTTTACAACAAATACCAGGGTAGCAAGTTCCAGAAAATTGCGCTTCGACCGGAGTTGAGCGGCCCACTGCTAGACTCTATCATAGGCCGGACCCTGCGGAAGTAGTCTGACAACCAGAGACCGCCATAACACCAGACTACGTAGTTTAGTTTAATTTGTTTTCATTTTTAAATTTGTAGCGTTCCGTATTCTGTTCGTTTCGTGTTCGTTACCATTGTAGTCGTAATCATCATCACCAACATTTCGTAATCAATCCTCACATCATCGCAATCTGCTGGAGTCCCTTAATGCAGCATTTCCCCCGCTGCCAAGGGCTAGCTCCAGCACCTTTGCCCCTTGTGCACAAGTGGCTCGTGAGCCGGCCATTGGCAGCGTGTCTTTCCACCCGGAATGACCGACTGGAAGCCGGAGACTGGACGCCCGCCAGTTCCTACCGCTGGGACAATTTCTCAGTGTGGAGTGAGTGGCGGAGCGGTGGACACCGAGAGAGAGTGGGCAACGAGTTCATTTGCTGGCCGAACACATCGGCGTTGTCTCTCCAAGCATTTTATTTTATATTCCAAACAACTACACGTATTTGTATTTTTAGTTATTAATTTCTATGGGAAATTGTTCGTTCTACGTTCTAAGAATAAATCCAAAACTTGTGCAAAATAATATTCACATAACTCCCAATAATAACGATGAGACTAGATTATTTGTAATTTATATTATGTATTCCGCACATATACAAAAATGCATCAACGTAGGTTTATTGTTTACCTAGAAATAAGCAATAATAAGCGGTTTTATAACAAACTAATGTTTGCGAAACTGTCTCTGATCCCATACATGTAGAAAATAAAGTTTTGTGAATTTTATATGAAAATATGTGGTTTTTTGTATCATTTATTTTGCGAACACATGGTTTTTTAGAAACATTCAGATGTTCCTTCGACAGCTGATGAGTGTGAGAAATTTTCCACACCCTGAACCGAGAAATCAGGGACAGACAGAGACCCCTTGTCAAGGACAAAGATGAGTTCCCTGTTTCCTTTTGTCCTTCTGCCTTATCAATCCTGAATACACAAAGCGCTCACACATACAACTTTACGTATATATATTATAGATACCCTACAGAGAAAGGTCATCTTTGCGATCACAGGTCAGTTATGTACTCTTCATCTGCTCTTTTCGCTTACTTCCTCTTCTCTTTTTGTGTGCCCTATTCCATGGGCAACGGTAATTGCCCAACCGCGTGGCTGTGTGTGTGCTACTGTCGCTGCTGACTTTCGTGTGTATGCGTGTGAGTGTCTCTCTCTCCCTCTTTTAATACCCATTAAACTTAGAATTAAAGGCATATTGAACCTACAAGAAGTTCATACACGTTTCTACCATGTAAATAGAAGGTATAGTTCCCTTTAAGAATAACCTTTTCAAAGTACTTTGTGTCCTAGATAAACACCTCAAATAATTTGTCTGCATTCAAATAAAAACTTATGCTTTAGCACCCGATTTCCCTAAAGGGCATAAAGTCGTCGAGACGTGCGTTCTGCTTTTGCTTGTGTTTCGCTTGCTCTCTTTGCTGAGCTCCTGTTCGAAATTTAAGTTTGACGGTTTTATGACTCTCATTAATTTCTGTTTTTGTACATCTCAAATAATTTCGACGCTTTTACGGTCAAACAAATGTAATAAAAAGGAAAGTAATTTTTCTTTCCGCCCCCCTTAGAGCTCCTCCCTTTTGGCACATTTTATGCTGACTGCCAGCGGCAATGGGCATCATAAAAACTTCAGGCCGTATAATTTGGGTTTACTGTTTTTTGGGTCTCGGTTGTTGGGCCGCCGTTGCCGGTTTTGGGTTTTTTTGGGGTTTCTTGCTCTCGTTTCTGGCTTGCTGTTAACGAAATATGCACAACACAAAGCACTTGGAATCACCGGGTTCTTTATCATGCTCCTGCTTCTTGCTCCTTGGACTACAGCCAATCGCCCAGGTAGCCCAGCGAGGGGTGGCTAATTCGCACAGGGGTCACGGGGTTAAGCAAAGGGACGAGGATTGCAGACATCTGCTCTCCGGCTGGCGGATCAGCTGAGTGTCAGGACCTAGATTAGTTCAGGGGAACTCCTGCCAGCAAATGGTCCATATGCAAGAGTAAAATGCATAATTACTGAGGCCTTTGCAAAAGGAAAGGAAGAAAGTTTCTTGAACGAAATTCTTTAAAACGGAGCCTGTGGTAATTTATAAATGTACATATGTATGTATCTGCAATATTTAAAGAAATGAAGAAAACTACTTTACACAAAACCCAATAATTGGAATATGTTTAAAGTTAACTTGAACCACATATTAACTATTAGATGCTCATAATATCCATGTGATTCATATGAAATAGTAATCCCCATCCGGCGGTCCCACTTATAGAATAAGTTTCCAAATAAAAAAATCTATGGTTTGAATATACAATCCATAAAACCTTTTAAACATATGACGTTGATTTTTCGTTCAACAAAATCGGTTTAGTCAATTAACATAAACTTCCCAGCAAAGAAGAAACATTTAAATCCGTTTAGAGTATAATTTAGTATCGTTTTTAATTCATCATCGTTTCACAATCATCCACAGACAGTATTTCGACTATTCTCGATTACAATATTTCAAATATTGATTACAATGTAGGTGTAGAAGAACAACGGGGGATTATCTATCGTTTAAGGAGGAGGAACCGCACGGATATTTCGCTGAAATTCGAAACTGGATCCGGACCAGGAATCACCAACCAATCCGACGCCTACGCCTGCTCTCTCTCTCCCAAGATTTAGCGGCATGATGGCACAGAACAACGGATCAGGTGGGTTTCCCGGCCGGACACGCAGGAAAACATGAATGTGCAAAGGAGTTTTCTCTTGTTTTTGTTGTATAATTTCTGTTTTATCTTAAGCTTTAAGTTGTTTAATTTTTCTTGTTGATGACGAGCGCAGGGACGGCGGCGTTATTAATGCCATCTCCGAGATGTTAACTGCGCACGTGACTGCCTAATTGCTGCTTAACCCTGGAAGGTAGACAAGAACTTGGAGACGATGTCCTTCAGCTTGGCATCGGACGCCTCGGAGATCTGGCCGTCCTTGGCAATGGTGTCGAGCAGAGCCTGCTCGGAGGTCTTGATGTGCTGCAAGAACTCCTTCTCGAACTTGGTGATCTTGGCGGGATCCATCTTGTCCAGATGACCGCGCACACCGCAGTAGATGACAGCAACCTGGGAGTAAACGCGACAGGGACATTAGAAGTGTTTCGACAATAGCTTGCATATCCACAATAAAACGTTCTTTTAAAATTATAACCACGGATTACTCCGACTTCCGCTTATCCTAGCGAATACGCACCTGATCCTCAATGGACATGGGCACATACTGTCCCTGCTTGAGCAGCTCAGTAAGGCGCACACCACGGTTCAGCAGCTGCTGGGTGGCGGCATCCAGATCGGAACCGAACTGGGCGAAGGCGGCGACCTCACGGTACTGGGCCAACTCCAGCTTCATGGAACCGGCAACCTGCTTCATGGCCTTGGTCTGGGCAGCGGAGCCCACACGGGACACGGACAGACCGACGTTAATGGCCGGGCGGATACCCTTGTAGAACAACTCAGTCTCCAAGAAGATCTGTCCATCGGTAATCGAGATGACGTTGGTTGGAATGTAGGCGGACACATCGCCAGCCTGGGTCTCGATCACGGGTAGAGCGGTCAGGGAGCCACCGCCCATGGCGGGCGACATCTTGGCGGCACGCTCAAGCAGACGCGAATGCAGGTAGAACACATCACCGGGGTAGGCCTCACGACCTGGGGGACGACGCAGCAGCAGGGACATCTGACGGTAGGCCACGGCCTGCTTGGACAAATCGTCGTAGATGATCAGGGCGTGCTTGCCCTTGTCACGGAAGTACTCGCCCATGGCGCAGCCGGAGTAGGGAGCCAAGTACTGCAGGGGAGCGGCATCGGAGGCGGTGGCAGACACAATCACGGAGTATCCCATGGCACCGGAGTCGGTCAGACGCTTCACAATCTGGGCGACGGTGGAACGCTTCTGGCCAATGGCGACGTAGATGCAGTACAGCTTCTTCGACTCATCCTGGGCCTCGTTGAAACGCTTCTGGTTGATGATGGTGTCGATGGCCAGAGCAGTCTTGCTGCAGATTAAATAAACAGATAATAGAGGGTTAGTTGCAAGTCCTATTCTGGGCTAATCACCCAGCTCATTCCTCCTCCAAGAAGTTGGCCAAAGATTCTTACCCAGTCTGACGATCGCCAATGATCAGCTCACGCTGTCCACGGCCGATGGGCACCAGGGAGTCGACGGCCTTGATACCGGTCTGCATGGGCTCGCGCACAGACACACGGGGGATGATGCCGGGGGCCTTGATGCCGACACGAAAACGATCCTTGGTGTTGATGGCGCCCTTGCCGTCAATGGCATTACCCAGGGCATCAACGACGCGACCCAGCAGCTCATCACCGACGGGGACATCCACAATAGCGCCGGTACGCTTGACGATATCGCCCTGCTTGATGAGCTTATCGTTACCGAACACCACCACACCGACGTTGTCGGGCTCCAAGTTAAGGGCCATGCCCTTCAGTCCGGAGGAGAATTCCACCATCTCATCGGCCTGGATGTTGTTCAGGCCATAGACGCGAGCGATACCATCACCGATGCTCAGCACACGGCCGGTTTCCTCCAGATCAGCCTTGGGGGCAACGCCCAGGATGCGCTCCTCCAGGATGTTGGAGATCTCGGCGCTGCGCTGCGAGCTGGCCACATGGAATTTGCGGGCAGCGAGGCTGGCGGCGGGATAAGCAGCCTTGCAGGCGGCCTGTAAAAGAGACGGAATAATAATATTAGATTATGTAAGTGACAGCGTATTGGATAATCAAAGTGTAGCGTCTACCTGGAATCGCACCTGACACCCACGAACTCATACATAAATAAAAAGTCTCTTTGGCAGGGTATTTGACTGTCGGAAACACCCAACTTTTCACTCAATTCACCACTTGCTTGGCATCCGGACATAACCTCAAACTTGATCCCATGGACCGCTCTGTCGCATTCACAATTATGTAATCTGACCACAATAACAACGTTTATGTAGCGCTTTTCTTCCTTCTTGTGCCTACAATTTAACCAAAAACTTTGCAATTCTTGGTAGCAAATTTCGGCCCTCACTGATTATGTAACCTGGCAACCGACCAATCTCGGGCGGCCGCTTTATAATTCGCCGCATTGCGTAACAAAGTTCTTGGCTAAATCACTGCAAAAACCAGCTATTACTTGTTCCCTGAACAAAATAAAGGTGTAATCCGTCTGTTTGTACAACTTTAAGAGCACGCTGCACTTTTTTTTGCAAATTCTTGCCACCCATCGATTCGGTTATGTATGACATCTTTTTTTGCCCACTTTTTCGGTGCTATTTTTATGCTTAAATTCGCTGGTTAATACCTGAGTGGCAGCCTTGGGCAGGTTGCGGGCGACCGAGGACGCCAGGCGGGCAGAAATCATCGACATCTTAATGGGTTTTAACTTTTCGCCGCGGCAGTAATTGGACAATTCCTCACCGACTTCCTTTTTTCACAAAGATCAAGTGTGCCCAGTAGGGTTGTTGATATATATTTTTGCCCAAATGTCGGCGACATTTTTTTTTATATTTTTTTGTCTTTTCTCCTTGGTCACTCTGAATGTCAAAACAAAATTTTACAGGCTTGGGGTCGAATTCTCGTTTTTGGGGTCGAATTCTCGTGTAGAATGTAGAGTGTTCGAAAGCGACCCGAACGCTGCTTCGGCAGCACCTTCGGCTCCGTTGCAACCGAACCGAGGAGAAT
>JAEIIJ010019310.1:0-12450 GCA_018904815.1 Drosophila ogumai | reverse complement strand
ATAGACAAGTACAGTGCAGAGATTTAATGCGTGACATATGCATCTTATCTATATTTGTGTTCATGCTTGAACAATAGGTAAAGGTTTAATTCTACTTAACTCAACATTTAACCGAAATATTATAGAATATATATAAGCTTTACAAAATCTCTATAAAAGTCCTATTCTTTTGACTTGTTGTAACAAAAAAAAAAAAATCTTTCCCAAGCTATTTTCTTCTATAAAGGAAAAACCAGAGCTGATTACTTTAATAGATTCCCATTGAAATCAAGCTCATTCTGTGGCAAAATGTAAATCCCCATTTAATTTGGCCATCGATTCTGCCACACTCCTCCGAGCCCACCCCGGAAATCCCCACCCGAAACGGTCTTCCATGGTCCGTGGCACAGGCAGTCAAAAAGCCAACGAGCCGCTAACGTGGCCAGTCAGACACCAGGGAATCGGGAAGGGGCAAGCTGGGGACAGGTTGGACAGTCTGGAGCGATGGCTGGCATGACTTATTAAACAATAAAACCGGATTATCCGCAAACAACTGGGCAAACATGCCAGAGCCAAATATTTTGCCCTGGCCGCTTATCATGCAAACGCGTAGTCCACAAAGTCCACGAAGTCCACGAAATCCAGGCAGGAGCAGGAACCAAGTCCAGTTCAGACAACAAAAAAAATATATAAAAATCAACAAGCGACCGACTGCCAACATAACATAATTCAGCAACAATGCTGGCTCAGCAAATACGGCGAAGGAATTAAAATGGGCCAGGACAGGCCACCCGGCCAGAAAGGAGTCCAATGCCAATGCCAATGCCAATGCCAATGCCAAGCCCATAAAGGCACACATTATGGCCACTTAACCGCGCGTTATGCCGCAAAAAGGCAAAAGGACAAAGCCGAAAGGCAAAGAAGGTTCGGTCCTGGCGGCGTATGCGCAATATTTTGTGCAAACATGCTCGGACCTTTTAGAGAGAGAGGGGCAGGGTGGCAAGGGGCGTGCAAATATGCAATGTCAGTTACAGCTGCCCCATTTGGTTGCTCATACGCAGCGTTGCACATAAATCAAAAGGGGCAAACCTTTTGTGCATTCCCCCACAAAGCAACACTGGTAGAAAAGATGAGGAGAAGTTGGAAAATATTCTACATTATTTTGGTTTGTGTAAGTTGTCGGTTTATCGATTAAATAAGATGGTATTTCTCAGAACCAATCTTACTGTTTATATAATCTATCATTCTTATGTTTTAAAAATATATTACCAATTCTAATCTTTACAGAGGCATAAGCCAAACCCTTAAGCTCTAATTTTATCTGATTCCTGCACTAATTGATTTAAAACCTTTCTCTCAGTGCTCTCACTCTCGGTGATTACCCTGGCAGTAGCAATTTTCGAAGTACAATTTATTATAAATTAAAATGCTAAACAGGGCAAATGAGGACATTTAATTATCACATGCTAGTGAGGATCTTAGTCGAGCCTTGGGTTAGTCTGGATGCGGTCCATTGCACACAAAGGAAGCCAGACACATCAAAGGGATAGGGCCAGGGCGAAGTGCCTGTTAACCCCATAAACCACACGATGACATTAATTACGGACCCGACACAGGACTGGCATTGGCATTGCGCCGCAGCCACAGGAGGGAAAGCAATCAGAGGGGCGGAAAATGGTTCTCCTGGCAGCCGGTATAAAATTAATATCGAGTAATTAACAGGGCAGGAAGTTTTAGGGGCTGTGATTTAAGCCCCTCTCGATACACTCGATTGGGTGGGCGCGTCAATATTGACTTTGCCACATTCTCACTGCCATTTTCTGGGCCTCATTTAGCCCCAGCTTAAGCAGCTTTTTGCCAATTAGGCAGCTCACTAAGCTATGCCCGGGATTGGCCTTTAAAGTGTGGATATGGACTTCTTTACAGCATCCCCGAGAGCTACTGTGGCATCAGCTGTGGGGGCACTTGGTCTTGGCCCTGGTTACACAAGCATGCCTAATGCGGCTTAGTTTTTGTTAACGATTCGCAAACAAGTGTGTGTGAGTCCACCCCCACGACCAGCACAAAAGCGGAACCAAGTTATATTATTGACTGACTAGACTGTCTTGTGTGGGCGCCCACAGTACCCACAAGATGCACAGATGACTAAGCCGGCCTATGAAAATGAGTATCGTTTGTTTGCGGATAATAAAACATCCAAAAGAATGTTGGCCATCACAAAAGATAACTTTTCGGGGATCTCTGAGGGATTCAGCTAATGATAACGCCATCGCATGACGACTCACACAACAGTGGAAGCCCCTGGGAGCTCCGGCGATAGAGTGAATAATGCAAGCGCCTTAATAAGCCAATCGAGGTCGAACAATAAGCACCGCTGTATATATATATAGCTTTCACTTATCCGAGAGACGCAAAAACAATCTGAAGTAGCTCAAAGATACAGTGGATACCGATATTTATACTTGAATACTTGGTATTAGCAACAAAATAATTTAATTCAACTTTCCTCGGAACTTATTCAGAAATAAATCATGTTGGATGGTCCATATAAACACATTAAATCCGACCTACCTCAGTCGTTTCTCTCGAATCTATATTTAAACGCAGAAAGCAGTGTTCCGGTGATTTCATAGCATGACTTGATAAGATGTGGGCACATGGACTAAATACTTCTAAATTAATGTATGTGTTTTTTATCTCAGAGCTTTCCCCAAGGTCGGAGCACTCATTATATTCAAACCATTTCCAGATGCATCGAATGGGTAGGCTTTATTTTTTGTTCCCTTTCTCTATTTTACTTATTGAATCATATCGAAGTTACTTTGGGAACAGGAGGAACTGGGAATATAAAACAAGTATGCCTTTGTGAATCATTAACATCCATTCCATTTCCTAGAGTAAAATATACATCACCATTATATAAGTTAAAAAATGCACTTCGCAAAACCGCGCCTCTTATCTTTGTTTGCTCACAAAATAAATCATTTTTATTTAGTCAACTTACAGACTAAGATCATTGCTTGAGTGGAAACCTGGATGAGTGTTGTCCTAAGTAAGGAGATTAAGCGAATAATTACGTACTAAAAGTCTACTTTGGTGCTTGATTGTGCGCTCTCTGAGATTCAGGCAGATTCCGCCTGTCTACGGCAGGTTGCATCCCACCTGGGTGACGACCTTGGCAGCCACATTGGAGGCCATGCGAATGCTTTCGCCCAGCGAACGCTTCTCCAGCCAGGCATGCAAGAAGCCGGCAACAAAGGCATCTCCGGCTCCAGTTGCGTCCACCAGCTCCTCCACTCGCTGTGCCCGATAGTCCTCGACAGTAATGGGACCCGCAGGAGCCAGCTCCTCCACATAGTTGGTGATCACCTGGACGCCGGCACTGCCGTTCGTCACAAAGATAACCTTGGGGCCACTGGCTTGCAGTAAGTGCTTGGCCAGCTCGTCCACATTTCCAAATCCTCCGGCAGCCTTGGCCAAAGCCTCGAACTCCTGCCGGTTGCCAAAGACAAAAAAGGCCAGGCGGGCTAGCTTCAGCATAGTCTGGGCATTTTCCCGCACTATATAGGGTGCACTGAGATTCAGGGCCAATCGTCGACGCTCCCTCACCAGGTGCTGCACTATATAGTCGCACACCTCGCTCCTCTGGGGCACAAAAAAACCCTCCACGTACAAGATCTGCTTGCGCTCCACGGGTCGCAGGAAACTCTGGCCCTCATGGCTGACGGCGTGGCTCAGCGTCTGCACCTGGAACTGGGCAGAGGCCCCGATGTTGGCATAGAGCGTGGGGTTATCCTTGTACATCAGGCAGACGCATTGGCCCGTGTGCGCCTCCTCCACGGTCTGCAGTCGCGCCTCGATGCCTCGCTCTCGGAAGATTTGACGTAGCTCCTCGGCGCGCTTGTCTGAGCCCACGGCGCCAAAGAAGAGGGCATCCGTGCCCAGCTGCTTCAGGATGCGGGCTGTGTTGAGGGCCGAGCCACCGGGATTCGTTAGACATTGAGAGCTGGAAGGGATTACAATTTTATTACAATTTCAAAGTAATATACCAAAAATAAAATGACGTAACATGTGCAAAATATAATCAAAGCATATTAGCATTGCTTAAATAATTTTTGAATTATTATCTTATAAATTTACTGTAATAATACATAAACATATTCGAATTTAAATCCAAGTAAACATCAAATAAAACTGCGCACTTCTGGTGAAGGTAACAATAACGTCTTATAAGAAACTCACCTCTCTGAAGCCTCTGTGGCCAACTGGTTGAGTTTTTCCATATCCAGCTCACCCTTGGATCCCAGCTCGAGGCCATAACGCTCGAGAAGCTCCGGATCCTCCAGCTTGACTAGCCGGTCCAGAAGAACGTTGCCAAAACAGATTACTTTGCGAGGCCTGGAGAAGATGGGGAAACCCGGAAATAATATGAAAAAGCTCAGGCTAGAAAGAAGAACTTTCCCCAGTTCAAACTGGGAACTCACGTGTGGAAAGCCCCTTGCGTGTCATCGTCGCCGGCCTGGGCCCCGAAGATTTTCTCATAGACGTAGCTCAGGTACTCCATTGTATGCAAAAATTAACGCTCAGCCGGGACTTTTCGCGTTCTATTTGCGAGGTGGGAGGTCGCTATGTGCGATATAAGGCAGAAACTGCGACTGATCCGATCCGAACAGATGCGATGCTTCCGTCGAACGGCTGAGAACTGAACGCTCGGTCCGGTTTTGTACGCTGCTTTTATCTCGCTCACGTCGTCGTGTTTTTCCCAAGTCTACCCATTTCGGGCAATTAGTTCGTCCAACTTCATTTGGCTTTTGTGCGGCGTCGGTTGCGGCTTACAAAGAGTGTTTTTTCATCGCTTTTGTGCCACTTCGCATCGTTCTTTATTTTGTTTCTTTTTTTGGCTGACTTCTTTGACTTTGATGGGGACTTTCAAGAGCACCGAGGAGAGCTTTTGGCCTTTCGTGGTGTTGGTTCTTGTTCTTTTTCGACTTCTTCCATTCGTTGTTTTGTGTAACGGAAATAATGGAAGCAACCCAAAGCTTACATCGAAATGTCATCCACTTATTTGTAATGACTTAATCGTCGGACTTGTTGTTTGGTTGAATTACATAAATTATCTGTTCTAGTTTAATATTGCCAAGTTTGCCAACACTAAATTGCTAACGGGAACAGCTGCTTGTGTTTTTGTTTACAGCCGGAAAAGCTCCACCGGCTTATTTGTGGAAGAACAAGTTTGCAGCGAGGCTTTCAGAGCAGTGGAGCAAGCAAAAGCTTTGACTCAGGGCTGTCATAACACCCCACAGAACAGAAATGACAGTTGAGATTTTGAATGGGTTTAATTGGGGAATAACTGAGAAATACGAAAGAATTAATAACAAACAAAGGATAATTTAAATAAAATAAATACTTAATTTTTAAACACTATACTGATACTTATAAACTGTATTTACATATTAAATACTGTTTTCTAGACAGGAATAAACATTAAAAATAAATACGTTCAACGCTGGAAATATTAAAAATATATATACAAAAAATGGTTAAGAATATTTGAAAAAATACTTGGCTACTTTTTAATAGATTTCTATCATCCTCAAGGTATTTAAAAGTTAGAATGTATGTACCTCTGCTACATTATTAATTAATTAGATAATTAATTTTAATAAAATAAACATATTTTATGTATTCAAAAATGATTTAAACTTAAACACATTTAATATAAAGCAACTCAAAATAACTTTCTAAATATAAACATTGCGTCTATTAATATTGAACCTCCAACGACTAAACACATTTATTTTTTCTCTTTTCTCAATTTCTTATTTCAACACATGTTTCAGACTCCCTTTTATTTCACAAGATTCTCAAAAACCGGTTTCATATTTAAGCGCTTATTCTGCACTGCAATTATGTGTACCTCTTACCAAATAAGGCGGCCGAAACATTTCGCCAGGCGACGAAAGTCAATGGCAAACATTTCACAAACTCATTGGGGCAAGATAATGCTTAATGTGCCGGGACGGTACTTCCCAGCTCAAATCCCCCGATGGAAGTGGAGTGGGGAAAAAGTACCAGAGATCGAAAAATCACAGCCTTGCTAAACTGGGGCTTTCTGGCGGAGAACCATTGTGGATATCAGGGTTTTTCCCAGAGTCAGCAGCAACACAGGGGAAATCCCCCAGCATAGCTGCATCGCATGACTGCCACCAAAAAAGCCGGTTCGGCTGATGCTTGTTGCACGTGATATATGTTTAAACAGCAGAGGTCAGGAAAATAGTCCCGAAATAATGAGATTTTAAATTTTCAAAGTAAAATTAAAGCTTAATTTATTAAGACCTTCAGATGCACATGAAATATATAATTTTTTGCTATGAAAAAATTAAAGTAATATTATAAAAATATTCATATTATATTCATAACTAATTTAAAATTTTAAATATTTACTGTATTATACATAAGTATAGTCACTTTAATTCTATATAATCTGTAAAAGCATAAAATGTTGTTCTTTTGTTAAACATAAAATATATCCCATTGGCCTTTGTCGTGGCTTTATTTTTAACCAGCTGCATGTAAATATATTTATTTATGTATGTATGTATGCTCTTGCCGGCAACTGGCGACAGTTGGTGACCAAGTGCAGGTAGGACAGGTGTGGACTTTGGACCGGCTTTCAAAGCCGAGTGCGGCTCAATGCAAACGCTTTTTCGGGGAAACTCTTGAAACCAGTTCGCACTCTCTTTGGGCTTTGACTCACGTCGTCTCTTGACTCTTGGATCGGGCCATTTTAGTGCTATGCTATCGTGACTCAGCAGATGGGCATCCGCATTTATACATATTCACGCACTGATCACCAATATCCCACTTGCATTTCCACTTGCACCAGACCATGTGCCGAGGGCATGTTGCACATATAACAGGGTGGCATGGTAAAGGTATAGTGCAGCCAGCCTGTACTTCGAAATAAGCTAAAAATATCAGAAATTTATTATAATTGGTATGCGATTGTGACGTCTGGATTGACCTACACGAAAAATCCATATTCTCACGTTTGCTATAACGGCAGGAAATCGGGGCATTACACTCTATAAACTCTTGAGAAGCCATCGTACAGGGATTTCAGTTTATTGTGAAATGAATTTTCCAGACCATATTTTATTGAACTTATTAACTTAAAAATTAATTCAAATTTATTAAACTCTCTATTAACAAAATCACCAAAATAAAACTAATATACTTCGGGTGCAACCTGACCTTTCCGAAGAATGTGCCATGTCCAATCTGGCTTGAAAGCCCCCATTTGGGCAGTTCTCCCCCTTGGGGGAATGCTTAGAGCAGGTTCATTGGCCACTTTCGAGGCGAATTTGGCGCGCAAATTGTGGTCTGAGTCGACAATTTCCACTTCTGCTGCACTCACCCTCTGATCCAATTGTTTACGACAATTGTTTATGTTTTCGGGGCCCGCATAGGTCAGTAATTGGCGGGGCGGGGAGCTGGATGGGTAGTAAAATTTATTTAAATCTGTTTACATATGTCGAATGGGATTTTTCATACTCAACAGTTTTGGCTTTAAGGGAAGTTCATTGATTTCATATTTTTGCTGTTTTTCAACTTATTATTATTAATTTTTATTTTACCAATTTGAATTTCAACACTTGTTGTTCTCCCCTTTCAGGAAGTTCGTTAAACCTTTGCAGAATATTTGCAATGTTGTGTGAAATTCAATTTCAGTGGGAACAAATGGGGCGAATTTAGGGTACAGCTGCTAAAAATGTGTGTTGCACAATTTTATTTGGGTTTTAATAATGAAAACATCTGGATCTGGAGCCCTGTAAGTTTTGTTTTTAATTATTATATTCCTCTATTTTTAATTATTATATTCCTCTATATTCTTCTCTATAACAACCATTATTTCCTTTGCCTATTTATTAGACCAATACGACTTTTAAGCCGTTTCTCTTACTACATATATTAATTTTATTATTGTATACAGAACTTAATTTGTTAAATTAAAATTTGGGTTCTACCAAAACATCGAGCTACCCTCCCCGAAATGTTATTGTTTTCATTCCCCCTGCTTGTTCAGCAGTTTGTTCAACCCACAAAGCGTAAACTACGAGTATCACTCATATCGCTTCGAATACGTGTCTTTGGGCAGGTGCTATTTATAACTCAGGTGGTCCGGCACAATGCAGAGAACCCAAATTCGCCAAATTATGCTTGGCGCATCAAAATAAAATCGATATCGAAAGTAATTAATCACTGTAAATGCACTACGATGTGGGGAAGTTCGGGGGAAACCTCGCCGAATGGCGTAGTTTGCTCAGCGAGGTTCAATTGATAAAATTCGGCAAGAAATCGCAGCTCCCGATATCGACACGTTCACACGTGCTGGCGCAAACGGCGGGGAATAAAAATAATAATAATGGAGCAACGCGATAAATTGATTAGCAGCAGCCGCCGTTGTGTTCGGGGGCACTGGGAGTTCGTTTCTGTTTGTCCAAGAGTCTGGGTAAAATCCCAAGAAAAAAATAAAATAAATCGGAAGAGGCACAGTACAGAAATAAAATTACGCTGAATCCATTTCGATTTCGTTAAGTAAGGTCGTTCGTTAATCATACGCCCCTCAGTCCGGCCATCAAGTATACGCCGCGTTGGTCAGACAACTCGCCTAGTCAGGACCTGTTGATCACCTGCTGGCAGCGAGCCAATCTTAACCCTTTATGGAAAAAACTAAATATTAAAACGATTTGCCTTAAAGATTATTTTATTTGTTTAGGGTCAATAAATCAATATTCACTTTCGATTAAATAATAATTTTTCTTTTAAAAATAATGTCTGCAAAAATGTACATATATTTGTATAACCTTGGGTTTGAGCGGGTTAATTGGTCCATTCACTAGATTCACACGAAAAGCTCTTAGCGGAAAATTAAGGACGGTTTTCCTTAAAAATTTATTGTCAGATGCGTAACATTTTGTGCGAAATGCGATGATTAAATTTTGGCTCGCTTCGGCCAAAACGTGTTTGCACATGTTTTTTCCAGCGAAAGATAATAATAATTTGACTCTTAACTTAAGGGAGGCACTTTCACACTTTTATCAATTTAACACCAATATAAAATATGTACACAATACTCACGAGTCTGTGTGTGTGCGTGGGAGAGCCAGTGGAGTTGCACGACCTCGATTAAAAGACACCGAAAACACAAAGAACTGCAGTTGCAACCCATGGAAAGAAACCCCAAGACCCGCTAATTGCCTCCAAATGAACGGAAATCTTTTCGGGCAAAAACATATTCCAAAGAGTGGCAAAAAAACCCAATTCGCTGAGCACAGCGGAAAAGAGCGCCGTCGAAGAGCAGGCCCCCACAGCAAAAGCTCTCTGGGGAGCCGCGCTCTCGCGTTTCTGATGAAATTCAGTGGAATCGCGAGGCGGCGGAGAGCGCGGCTATAAAAGCGCCCGCTCGCCAGCTGTCGGCATTCATTGTGAAATTGAAAATCAAAATTGAAAGATCGCGGACGGAACTAAAGCGGAACGCCAAGCGCGGAAAGAATTTCATAATCAAAAGTTAATCGCAAGCCACGCAAATCAGTGCCAGCCACAAAAAAGTGCGAAAAAGCCACATACAAGCAAGAACAATAAACACAGCAACAGTGTCAAGCCAAGTCGAAGCTAACGGCTCGAAAATTAATCAAAAACCAATCCACACAAACCCCCTGGAATACAACAACAAAATGGTCGTCGAGGATACCTGCACCATGCACCAACTGGACCGCGAGCTCGAACTGGAGCTGAACGTCGATCTGGCCATGGAGTGCGCCCCCATCGGACGCACCGTGAAGGCCGCCCTGCGCCGGGCTCATAGCGAGTCCCGCGTAATCGTGGGCCTGTCCGCCGCTATCAACGTGCTCTCCAAGTCGCCGGAGGGCTCGCTCTTCTGCCTGATGGCCGTGCCCAAGGACGGAGACTCCGCCACCCACATGCACGAGGTGCTGCTGGAGGCCTTCTGCTACGAGAACGACATCTATGTGATCAAGGTGGACGACGCCACCAAGCTGAGCCGCATTCTCGGTCAGGAGACCATCGAGTCGTGCTGCCTGGTCCAGAAGGTCTGGGACTCCGCCGACTGTGCCGACGAGGAGCAGCTGACCAAGGCCGAGAGCCAGCTGGTCGACTACTGCGAGGCCCACTGGGACGCCCCCCAGCATCCCATTGTCCAGCTGCCCGCCGTGTAGACGCCGCCGTCGCCGCCGCCTTCAATTGAACAGGCCCCGAGCACAGTGGGCCAGCCGAGGTTAAAACCAGCTAAAAATCAACGAGGAGCATCCAGTATCCAGAAACCAGTTGCTGGGGTTGATGCACCCGAACGTCTTGGACAGTTCCCTGACGGGAAACCGACGATGAGGGGTCGCCCCGTATATACATATATGTATAGGATATATATAGTGTGTGCCCTGCCTAACGGTACGCATAGAGGGAGGAGCAGCGCCTTGGCGGATAATCGAAACTGAAAGGCAACCTTCGGGTTGTGGAACCTGCAGTCGAGATACCCGCGGAAGTCGCACACAGACACCCAACACCAACACCATACAGCATCGCACACACACACATGGGCGCGTGACCAGCTGCCGCCTGACACACACACACTTACGTATACGCAATATGCCTTTGTATAATTTGTTCGCCTTAAGCGACGCGCAAATTTGCTGATAATGACAATTATTCTGTACGCCGTAAATTGTAAATTACCCCTTAGAGGAGAGCAGCGAAGTACGCCGGAATTGCGTGTAGCATTTAAAGTTTTCGTTATGTTAGCTTTTCTTAAAGTCAAAAAGGAAAACAAAACAAAAAACATAAAAAATTGTTATTTAATTTTAAGTTGAAAATTAAATCTTAAAGATTTTTTTGCATCAAAAAAATACCACAAAATAAAAATCTATGAAAAAAAAAACAAACTTTCTCTGTCTTGTTATTTATCCAACAACCATTGCAGCCATCGCTCTTTTAGCAATTCTTCTTTGACGTCAATTGGGGCAAATCCCTCGGATATGGAGCTGCAGCCGACTCATCAATCTTTGCATAACTGGCACAAAAACAAAACAACAAAGCTCCGGGTTTCCCCGGCAAGCGTGCCCTGCATATATATGTATATGGGTCGCTTATCAGTGGAATTCTCGGAACTTGGGACCAGCAAAACTGGAAAAAAAAGAGTCTGCATTCGGGACTAATAAGTACCCCATAGATCTGTTTCATAACACCCCAGCGTGTGCCCAATCTTTGCATGCAATTCTATTCACTTTTTAGGTAAGCTCTTGCCGGTACGATAACAGGTGTGAATTCCCTCAGTTTACCATCTTATTTGCCACAATCAGTGATCAGTGCAAAGGTACTTAAAATTATAGGTCATGCTTATGCAGAGTAAAATAAAAATCGTTGCTAAAATTGTTCCACATGGTGAAATAAAGTATCTGGCGTCTAAATGGGTGTTATAAAAATTGGTCTTTTACACTGTCAATTAATAGTTAATAAACCAGTAACGCTTGATCATTTTCAATGGAACAAACAAATAGTATTTATTTTTGGGAGTTCCTAAATAATAATTGCAGACTCAAACTTGCCAAACTCGATATCGCCGTAACCAGTTATCGGTGAGCATATATCCGATGTGCTAACTCTATAAAAGTTAAAACAAATAGAAACTACAGAAACTACAAACTATACTAGCTCTAGAGACTTGCCTCAATGTTAAAGTTAAAATGTAAAATAATCATAAGTTAATTAAATTAAGAAACCAATATCAATACACGTCCATCCTGACCACATTATATCGGAACACGTCCTCCATCAGGGCAATTGACTTAACTATGTTGGCCAGACGGATGTTAATCAACGCCAGACATCGCACAATGTCAGTTTAATGGACGAACTGATCTAAAAGAGACAAAAGATAGCTCTGCGAGCTGGTGAGAGGAGCATGCGGCTTGGTCGTGCCGTGGGAAAATCACTGGAAAAAAGCTTGCCACTGATTAGGACTATTAACATGGAACTTTTAATGGTCAAGACATAGGTCAGTTCGGCGGAATGTCTGGACACGATTTTTTTTGGGAAAAAGACGTGAACAAACTTTCCACATGGAAGAAAATAATTAGTTATCGATTTTAGTAGAAATTAATTATGCAAATGAGAATGTTGTTTATGATGATCAAGGGGAATTCAGGAAAATTGCTTTAATCGTTTCCAAATAGCAAACATATGTACATATATGTTTTAATATTTCTTATTTGAAAAATATTACCTGAAGAGGTAATTAATTCGAGCCAACTACAAATAGACTTCTTTAATTTAGAAAATCGGGACGAAAATATTTTGGTCCTTCGAGCCGGAAGAAAATATAAAAAAGAATCCATTTATCAATTTCCGAAAGTAAATTGTTCAAAATGTGTAAATAAATATAATTTTAAAATGAAT
>JAEIIJ010019309.1:0-49605 GCA_018904815.1 Drosophila ogumai | reverse complement strand
TGGACTGCCGTTGCACTCGCCATTGTCCTCTAGACACTTTCCCCAGGTGGTGTTCCAGTAATAGCCACTTTCGCAAGACACAGTTACGTACTTTCCACCCGAGCAAAGCTGGTACTTAGTACAGTCACCAGAAGGCTCTGGCTTGGTGCTTCCCTCAGTGCAATTAACGCAAACTCCACAGGTGTCGCGAGTGCACTCAGTCACGTTGAAGAAGTATCCATCGGGACAGCTCTGGTCTACCACGGTTCCGTTCACGCACTCCAGATAGCCGGCACAGTCATCCGGATTGGCTTCGATCGCCCCCTCCTCACAATTCGGCGGATAGCACTCTCCATTGTTAGTATCGCATTCTCCAATATACGGGTTCCAATAATCTCCGTCAAGGCAAGACTTGGAAACAAATTCGCCATGACAGCACACACTGTACTTGGTGCAATCATCCGGGTCGCATTTTGTCTCGCCATCCGTACAGCACTCTGCATTCAGGGATCCCACGAAAAGGGAAAGAGCCAGGCACAGGGAAACCACTGTAAATTTAGGGTTAATATCCATTCATTTAACGCTTTGCTTTGGTTGCTTACCATAGTGCTTAGTTTTGAATTGGGCCATCTTGGCACTCCGCATATCAAACGTTCACTGATGTGCCTTTGGTCCATATCGGCTTTTATATTTACCTGCAATTAAAATAATGAAATGTCTTTCCTGCTTCACAGCATGTGCCGGTGATAGTAGGGCATCATTATTGATTTTATCAGCATACTCTTACAGTAGTTATACAAGCAACAGATATTGTCACTATTTATACCACCCAAACATTGAGTGAGTGGAGAATCTGCAAACTCCCTGAGTGCAGAAGGAAATTGTTTTGTTGCAGACATCTCACTGCTGCTGAAGGCCCCACATACAAGAAGATATCTCCACGTACCCCTTTCCTCTCTGGTTAATAGGTATTTATAATCCCTCTGGTGCTGACCGATAACCCGCAGCTGCTTGCTGATTATAATGATTTATTAGCCCCCAGTTTCATTAATAAATACAGCTAAGATATGGCTTTGATAATGATTTCCTTTATTCTACAATAGGTCAGTTAGAGCGTGCAAGCGACTTTATTGGCGTAATTGCAGGTCTTTTCATTTTGGTCCCAGTACAAGCCATCTGGGCACTCCATCTCGACTTCACACTCGCACTGGCAAACCACAAACCGTCCACAGTTTGTCTCCGAGGGCAGGTAAGTACCCTCCTTCTGGCCCAAGCAACGGCCGTTACTCTCACAGGATGTGCCAGAGGGACCAGCACTCGGACCCGATGGCGGCGTGTACTCCCATTCGCATTCATAGTCCTCTGGGTAGACACATATTTCCTGTACAGGGTCGAAGATTAGATTGTTGGGACACAATTGCTCCACGGCGCAGTTGTAATTGCACTTGTAGAACGTATTGCACGAGCCGGGCACCTGGAAGAGCTCACCCTCGGGCTGGTTCTTGCACACAGGGCTGGTGCTGTTGCAGGGCACCTCGGGTACATAGCCCTCAGGATAGTCGCACTGATCTGAGGTTGCATTGTACACAAGGCCACTGGGACAGAGATCCGATGAGGCACCTGCGCCAGCATCGCCACCGGTTTCAGTGTTGCTTCCCTTAGGCCAGTCACAAACTCCCACTGCCGGATTGAAAACCAGCTGAGGATCACACTTCATGGCGACGGGACACTGGCATTGGCAAACAAAGTATCCGTTCGAATTGGGGTCCGCAAACATCTCTCCATCGGGCTGCTTGTTGCACTTGGTGTCGCTGGAGCATGAGGTTCCGGAGGGTCCCACCACCTCTCCCGCAGCATCGGAAGTTATCTCACAATCCACATTAACCGGATTATCGCACTGATTCAGCTCCTTGCTAAAGTACAGGCCACTGGGACAGGTCATTTCATTTACGCATCCGTTGCTGCATTGGATAAACCTGACGCAAATTCCGGGCATATCTAACAAGGTGCCGCTCTCCTCCGCGACGCAGTCGGTACGGGGACTGGAGCAGTATGAGGGAACCACGCCTGGACTCGCTGGCGTAGTGTTGGAGGAGTTGGTGGTGTCATCGGGATTTGTGGTGACTTCTGTGGGATCAGTGGAATCTGGGGGACTTGGAGTAACGGTTGACTTGGTAGTGGTGTCCGGACCGCAGTCCTCAGTGGTTGTTTCGTCTACTTCATCCTCATCGATGGGATCCTGGCACTCGTCGGCACAGCAGTCGCACGTACACTGGTCATCTGCTCCGGCGAAGGAGGATAGTCCCAGGCAGTTGGCTCGCCACTGGAAGTCGCACTCGCCGAGCTCGCGATTGAAGTGAAGACCCCGCGGGCAGCTACCAATGATGGACACCTCGCCTCTTTGACAAACCACAAAGCGAGAGCAGTGCGTGGCCAGAGGAAGTCGTGTGCCATCCTCCTCATAGAAGCAGACATCCGCGAGCTGGGCAACCGCAACTTGGAGACCTCCAGCCAGCAGCAGTAGCGCCCAAAGAGCTAGAATTTTTCGTAGTGGATAGAGTAAACCATATTCCGGAATTGACTCCTCTAGTTACTCACCACTGGATTCGGTTCGGCGCATTGTCGTCTGATTGGCTTCCGAATGGTTCAAAATTCGCAAACGACTAAGTGGCTAACCAGGCAGAGTGGCAGCATTTAACTGTGCCTCGAGGCCCCCAAATCAGTAGTCAATCTTCTGATAATACCAATCACCATACCAATCTCTCGATTATTTCACCAACTGATTTGTTTTGCGCCAGTGTAATTAAGTATGTATGCCTTGGGCTCGGGGCGGGAC
Source organism: Drosophila ogumai (assembly GCA_018904815.1). NCBI lineage: Eukaryota > Metazoa > Arthropoda > Insecta > Diptera > Drosophilidae > Drosophila > Drosophila ogumai. The sequence continues at coordinate 46,790 of JAEIIJ010019309.1, read as the reverse complement.
TTGAGGCCCTTATCAAGCCCGACTCCCTCACTTGCCCATAAAGTTTTCCAGAAATTTGGCATAGGTCTTGCGGATTCCCTACTATTGAATGGGTTTTTGGCGCCGCAACCGCCCTGGCGTCTGCTTAATTTATGTTTCTCTCGCATTCTCCCCGATAAGCACAACACGAAAGCTGCCTAATCATTCGCATCGCTTTATTGAACACTTGAAATTAAATGACGTTTATTGTCGCTCAAATTGAAGTGGCACTGTCGCGAACTTTTGAAGCGGATACACTCGATACAGTAGCAGAGCCACAAGTGATAATGCTCGACTACGGGATACTCCATAACTGCGAAGGATTTAAAGGCCAAAGCACAACTGATGTTGGAAAAATTATACGAGCTAAGAAGCTCGTTACTCTAATTTATTACCCAATAACTCTTCAGGGGAAATCAGCTATAAAATTAGTTAACTAATAATACTGACCCTTACATATTTTTAAATACTTTAATGCACCTCTTGGACTTTACATATTTATTATTTATATCTTAAAATATTGTTGTGGTGATTAAACTTTCTTTTTGCTTTATAACTCATTATATTTACAACCATTTCGACTTTTAGGGTATGCACTTTTCGGGAGTGTGATAGCCAAGCGCACCTATTTTAGCCGCTATCGAAGAGCGGAGGTGTGTCTATGTATACATTTCTATAATTCCCAGAATTGCATGCAATCTCGCCGATTCAAATATCCCGATAACAAACCCATTCAGTACGGTTAAACAAACCACCAAAAATAGCTTCCAACTTGTCAATTTATATGAGAAATGCGTGCATAGTTTAGAACAAAAATTACTTTTCCCTGTCATTTCACTTGGGCTACTCAACTGGCCTAGGTATATATATAGATATTTGTCACAGAAATGCAATCGGTTCATGACAAGTACTGTTATTGGTATAGAAGAACCAGAAGAAGCATATAGTCCAAGTCCAAGACTACTGCGGTGAGAGGCTTCCTGCTTGTCGCCTCTCCAGTTGGAATGAAACCCAAGACAATGCAATTCTAATTATTCAAATGCTAGGCAAGTACGCTTGAATTAAATTACCAAACTTATGGAAACCTAAATGAAAGAAAGAAGAGCAAAAGTTGTGGGTACTAAGGCCCAGAGGCACTTGAGTTGGAAAGGCTTAGACTCTTCGGTGTCCATTACATTGTACGCACCGCTCCGGAGACGACTGCTCGTAGGAGGCCATAAGGGGCAACAAAAGACAGCCCAGCGGAAATATGAGTGGATATGCCAACGCAAACACACATCCATCTTAAGGGACAGGGAGCGTACGGGCTCTGTCGTCTGTCTATTATAAAAATCTTCTCAGGTGTAACAGGTTTCTCAGATTTAAACTGGGGTCGCGTCTGTGTTATACGCAGTCATCAACGGCACTCGTCTTGTCAACGATCGTTAATACGGCTCTCAGTCCAATTGTGACATCAGCGGCGGCAGGATCGCAGGATTCGAGGGAGTGCATACCGAGGACTGTTCGAATCGAAGAACTGAGATCGATTGGTGCATAGATATCAAGGAGACACCCGCTTATTTAACTCTAGCACCATTCGAAATCAGTGCTTTTGATAAGAACCAATCAGCAGAGTGTCAAAAAAATACAAACATTAACTGTGTGAACGTTTCAAGAAACTCGATGAAACCTTAAAGCCAAGCAAGAAATTTATATTAACATGTTATGAGTGCCAAGTGGCAACCGAGTTGCCAAGGGAAGCCAATGAAATGCAAACGAGAATCTGACCGGCTCTTCGGGCTACGATCGGAATAAGTGAACCGCATTCGCTTAGTCATCAATGGAAATAATTTCGTTATCGCTTCAGAGACATAAAGTGTCACGGACTGCCTCTACAGAACCGAAGTTTGATTTATGATAAACTCTACAACAAACTCTCAAGCTCTTTGCGTGATCTCAGTGAAGTCGACAACAAAGTCAGGAAAATCCAACAAAAAATATGTCAACTGATACACCAATAGCTTAACTTTGTCTTATTTTGTTCCTTTATCAGGTCTATAAATAAAAGACTTGACATACTCTAGCCTAATTGCTTGCTATATAATATACAATTAATAGTATTCTTATCTTGGCAAAAAGCTATAAATAAAATGGCTCCTGTTAGCGAGAAATCGTTGTAATTATAAAGACATCTGCTTGGGAATGAGTAATATTAATCTTGAGCTTAAAAATCATAGTTAACTATTTTATAAAAAAATATATTCAATTCCTTATTATTTTTTTTTATAAAGACTTGTTCCGTTTCATTCAAAATATTATTTTAGTGAAAGAGTATTCCGCTTTTCTGAAACAATAAAATACATAGTTTAGTATTTTTTTTTATAAAATATAGTTTCCATTTTATTAAAACTTCAAACCAAAAAAGTTCTTCAATGGATTTTATTTTATTTCAGTGAAAGAGTGTTTATATTGTCGTTAAACTAGGATTGCAAATTTTAACTGATTCAATTAACAATACAAGTTGTCTAATGTGTTTATCGATGAAGAACATTATTTCAAGGCCAAATACAAACACTCCCTGACAAAAGTCTTTATACAAAGGAAAATAACTTAAAGTTCAAGGACAAGTTTTATATTTTTAAGTCCTTTAAAGATCTCAAAGTTACCTAAAAAATTATGTCTAGTTTCAGCAGAGGCGTAGACTTTTGTGATATAATGTAGGTCACACCGTCACAACGAAATTAAATTGATCTGATCTGACAACCCCCCGAATCTTATCTCCTTTGGATGTAGTAAATTAATGTCATCGAAATGGGAAAATCGGTGAGTTGAGGGAATTCTATAAAATGCCGCGGTGGCTTTGGCAAAAAGTTAGTTGTATCTATTTTACTGAAAGCGAAGTGTAGGAGGACCGATTTCAAAATGCGAGGTGCTGCCAACGGACTCTTTGGATAGAAACGGAAACACTAATTGATAACTCATTGCAGGACTCTCAAGCTCGTGGTGTCTGCATGCCTTGGTGGTGGTCTCGATGGTCAAACTGAGCACCCAGGCGCTGACCCACTACCTGAACACCACTGAGGACGTTTGCCGAGATTTCGCCGATGGAGTAAAACTGCGAAAGCCCGGCAGCTGCACCGAATGGATAGAATGCAAAAACTTTGCCACCGTCGAGGGTGGAGAGTGTACCACCGCGGCCAAGCCATACTTCAATCTGGGACAAAAGGCTTGCTACAAAAGCGTTGACACCACTTACTGCAGCACCCCATGTACCGCATCAACGAAGGGCTATGTTGGAAATACCCTAAACTGTGCTAATTGGTATTACTGTGATGGCAAGACGCAGATGGGCCAGGGCAAATGTAGTACTGGCCAGTACTTTGATCAAACAAAAAAGGAGTGCGTCTGGGCCAAGGACACCGTCTGCGAAGCCAAGTTCGATATGTGCGACATTGTGCCACCGAACGTGCCTTTCCGCGACCCCGCCAACTGCAACATGTACTACACCTGCGCCAAGACTACCTTCAAGCTAACGGAAAACGTTTGTGCTACCGGCCTTTACTACAGCGCTGAGCAGGGAAAATGCATCGATAAGAAGCTGGTCGTCTGCGACAACCATCCGCTGCCGGAGAACGTGTGCGGCACCAAGAAGCTGGCCGTGCGCAACAAGTTCGTCTCGGACGGTGCCACCTGTCGGGGCTACTACTACTGCAAGGATCTCGGTTCCGGAGTTCCCGATCCGGATCCCACGTTCCTACAGTGTGATTCGGACAACTTCTTCAACCAGGAGCGACAGGCCTGCATGCCGCGCGAAAGCCAGAAGTGTGCTCACGATCGGTGCGATGGCCGGCAGGATGGCTACGAAGTGGCGGAGGATGCAGGATGCAAGCATTACTACAGGTGCGAGAATGGCCGCGAGGTAGATCCTATGGTCTGTCCTGATAATCAGTACTTCGATGTAAAAGCCCAGACGTGCACCGACGCTGAGAAATCGTACGATGCCTGTGCTTGATATTAATAATTAAAATAAAAGGGTGCAATAATTAAACTACTTCAATCTCATTTTTTAGTTAATTTCAGTTGGAGTTTGGCCAATTTAAAACCTTGATCTATAGATGTGAAATATATTAATAAAAAGACATAAAAGTTAAATGTTAAATGCAAAACAAAGCCAGCCAATCATAATGAATTGCTATTGGAGAACTTAAACTGAATCATCAACTTTGCCTTGTCTTTACTTCTTTTCTCTTTTACCTTAAATATCACTTGATTAATACATTGTTTTTTTTTTTTTTTTAATTAAAGAGACGTTCAACCGGAGAAAAGCGTATTAAACCCGTGTTGGGTTAGGGAACTGCGGAACCAAATCTTATCTTTACCGAATGTTTAACATGAAGAAATTGCTTTGTCTCGCACATAACTTGGTATAAAAGCGGGAGCTCAAGCCTTTCAATAAGTTAGTTAAACCTTTTTCGGCTACGAAATGTCAGGTACTAGCCCGTTTAAGCGTCCTTCTAAAATACAGACTGATCCTCCTTTTAATACTTGCAGGATCTCCCAGCTCTTTTTGCCTTTCCGCCCTGCTGCTGGCGGTGATGGTGCATCTCAGCAGTCAAACCCAATATCTGAGCTCCTCCGAGGACATTTGTCGCTTTTTTGCAAATGGAATAAAGCTACGAAAGCCAGGCGGTTGCAACGAGTGGATTCTCTGCCAGAACTCCGTGAGCGTCCACGGCGGAGTTTGTGGCAGTGAGACTCCTTATTTCAACCTAAAGAGTGGGGCCTGTTCTAAGACCTTGGATAGCACCTACTGCAATCCACCGTGCACTTCGTCTACGCAGGGCTATGTGGGTGACACCCTCAGCTGCTCCAACTGGTATTATTGTGAAAGGGAGAAAGTGCGTACCAGCGGAAGATGCGATCGGGGCCTTAGCTTCGATCAAAAGCAGCAAAAGTGTCTGGCCAACACAACCTGTGGAGCTAGGTTCGAGATGTGCGACGTGGTGCCAACGGGGGTGCCATTCCGTGACGAAAAGAACTGCAACAAGTTCTTCACCTGCAAAAACTATAAACTTGTGTCGAACATTTGCGAAACCGGCAAGTACTACGACACGGCCTCGGGGCAATGCCTGGCCCTGAAGCACGTGGCTTGTGAGCACCATCCGGTTCCGGAAAATGTGTGCGGCACCCAAGAGGTACCTCTGAAGAACAAGCTCGTCTCGGATGGAGCCACCTGCCGTGGTTACTACTACTGCCACGATGTCGGCTCTGTCGGACCAGATCCTCGACCCACCAGGCAATTCTGCGGCGCGGATTATTTCTTCAGCCAGGAGCATCAGGAGTGTGTGCCGCGGGAGAATCAGAAGTGTCCCTGGGATCGATGCGATGGACGCACTGAGGGCTACGAGATCGCTGAAGTGGAGGGGTGTCACAACTACTATAGGTGCTTGGACAATAAGGAGAGCGAATTGCTCAGTTGCGGCGAAGGGTATTTCGATGCCGTGATCCAGAACTGCACTTCCAAGCGTACCGCCTACAGGGCGTGCATCAATAAAGTCCAATAAGGGGCACTATTACTATTCTATCTGAAAAATAAGTGAATCTTGCCACCTGTAAGTTTCTACACAGCCAAGTTATCATGGACAGTTCCTTACGAAAAGCTAATAAAAGCTTTTTACCTCGTTAGCTTTTCCTTTGCAGCTTTTCATCAACTGATGCAAAAATTTAAATAAAGAGTACGGTATGGATGTATGTACATACATACATATAAAATTGCGTTTTTATTTCATTCGGATGTACAGTTTGTTCAGCTTTCATACAATGTTTCACTTTTTTACAACCTTTTCAGCAGCACTAAAAAATATACCTATAAAAAGAATATAATATAAGTAAATAGGTATAGTTTAGGTATAACATAATATACATACATACATATACATATACGTATGTACAATTTAGAAAAAGAGCTAACCTTAAGACGCCAAATTTTGTAAGCCCAAAAACATTTAAAGATAAATAGCGAGCATAGACTTTGGATCCATGTTTATAATATATAATATTCACTGATACATCCATATGTAGTAGTTACTTGTTTTATTTACCAGAACTTCGTTTTAAAAACACTTTAAACACTTAAAAAACACTTTTTCATTTGTTTCGATCGTGGTTTGCTTTTTGTTGTAAGCTAGAGATGGGACAACATCGATTTCCCGATTTCGTAAGCCATTTTCAGGACCAATACGAGAAAAAAAATTAAAACGTGTGAATAGGGCCAAAAAGAAAGTGTTTTAAATGGAAGTTGTTTTTGTGTTTTAACATTAATATTAAAAATAAAAACATATCTGAAAAAGCAAATTTGCCTAGGATGTGGTTTTATTTCTCCAGGTTTTGAAAGCTTTTGCACTTGTTAAAAATAATTAAATAATAAATTATTAATAATGATTGTATTATTGTTAGTTTTTAATTATCATTATTAAGTAATTTTTTATTAATATTGAGTAATTCTCCAATCAGCGCAAACAATAAGAACATCGATAAAAAGGTATAAGATATATATCGATTACAGGACCTCTAGTCGCCAAACGTCAAAATCGTAACAGTGAGTTTGCACAATTTGTGAAATCATTTTGGAGCACGCCGGAGTTGTCCCAATCGTTTCGAAAATTAAATACACATAAGAAAAGCCGATAGCAATGGCCGCCCAAGAACTGCCACGTCCCCCGCTGGACGACGAGCGTGTAAAGGCTTTAACCGCCTACCGCACCAAGCTCTTGGAGCACCGCGAGATCGAGGCCCGCTTGAAGGCGCTGCGCGACAAGTTCAAAGTCATCAATGCCCAGTTCGAGAAATCCGAGGAGGACCTGAAGGCCTTGCAGAGCGTGGGCCAGATGCTGGGGGAGATCCTCAAGCAGCTGACTCCGGACAACTTTATTGTGAAGGCCTCCAATGGGCCGCGCTACGTGGTCGGTTGTCGGCGGCAGATAAACAAGGACAAGTTGAAGGCCGGCACCCGAGTGGCCCTTGATGTGACGACGCTGACTATTATGCGGTACTTGCCGCGCGAGGTGGATCCCCTGGTGTACAACATGACGCACGAGGATCCAGGCAATGTCAACTACGCTGAGATTGGCGGTCTGAGCGAGCAGATTCGGGAGCTGCGTGAGGTCATTGAGCTGCCACTGCTCAATCCGGAGCTGTTCCTCCGCGTGGGCATCAATCCGCCTAAGGGCTGCCTGCTGTACGGCCCACCTGGCACCGGTAAAACTCTCCTGGCCCGCGCCATCGCCTCCCAGATGGATGCCAATTTCCTAAAGGTAAGCTTAGTAAGCTTTTGGTGTGGGGATCAAGTAATGAATGACAGAAACACCGTTCTTCAAGGTGGTGTCCTCGGCCATTGTGGACAAGTATATTGGGGAGAGTGCGCGTCTGATTCGCGAGATGTTTGCCTATGCCCGTGACCATCAACCCTGCATTATATTCATGGATGAGATTGACGCCATTGGAGGGCGACGCTTCTCCGAGGGCACTTCCGCGGATCGCGAGATCCAGCGCACTCTGATGGAGCTGCTCAACCAGATGGATGGCTTCGATGCCCTTGGCCAGGTGAAGATGATCATGGCCACTAATCGGCCGGATACCCTAGATCCAGCCCTGCTTCGTCCTGGGCGACTGGATCGTAAGTTGGAGATACCGCTGCCTAACGAGATGGCGCGCATGGAGATCCTCAAGATACACGCAGAACCGCTGGCCAAGCACGGCGAGATTGATTACGAGGCGGTGGTCAAGTTGTCGGACCTATTTAACGGCGCCGATTTGCGGAACATCTGCACGGAGGCCGGCCTGTTTGCCCTACGTTCGGATCGTGAGTATGTCATCCAAGAGGACTTTATGAAGGCGGTTCGCAAAGTTGCCGACAACAAAAAGCTAGAATCAAAGCTGGACTATAAGCCGATTTAGGACCAGCTATCTGAATTGTTTTTTTACAAAATAAACCCATGATTAAGTTTCCTTCCATTAAGTATTATTTATAATTTAAAAACACGTATTTTCTTATTCGAAATAAGTTTCTATTAGAATTGAAAATCAACAAAAATACCCTTTACTTTAAGTCCTCCGCTGGCAATCGAATAGCATTGAATGCATTGGAAAGGTGCTGGCTGCGAACCAAATGTCAGCATGGCATCGAGGCAATAAATCAGGGCATTTTGGGTGTACTCGGGGGAATGGGTGCAGCTGCTTCGACACATCCTGATGTCCACTGGGGGGCCACTGCATCCGCGGCTCGCAATGGCTCGCATTTGAGCCCATGACAAATATGCAGTTTGGAAATGTTTAATGAATTTTGGTACCGCCACGCGATGGCTGCCAAGCATTTTCGGCTGTGACCGAAAGCCCCCAATATCCCACTTTTTCTGATTGTGTCCCATTCCTCACTTTTTGGTCAATTGGTGGGGATATCTCGGTTGTTACTATTGTTTTTACTTCAATTTCGACCTGAGCTATTGTATTTAATTAAAGTTTTCTCTGAACTAACTTTTAAGAAATATAATAATACACTTTACATTCGATTTCGTGATGCTGTTAAAGTTTTTGTCAATTTCCTTGCAAAATTATAAAGAAATTTAACGGGGTTAGTTGAGAGCCGGATACCAAACCCCATCTGGATATCTTGAGTGGAAAAGCAGGAGCAGAGCACACAAAAAACAGAAATATGAAGTTTTCTGTAAGCGAAACTGAAATTCTATTGAATAAGTTTTTGGGCTTCGATTTGTATTGCTTAAAACAACATGCCGAGCAGATGTTCCAAAGTTCGCCAAGCTGCAGAAGTCTGTTTGATTTCAGTTCGCTTTTCCACAATGTCACTGAAAAAGAAATTAAGCGCAGACTTGCTAAGGGCCGGCTGGCTGTAACTCTTCATTGTTTTCGATCTTGACTTCTGACATCCTTTGCGGCAGGGAATTACATACAAGGACATGGGCGTGGCTGTCGAGCATGTCCCTGATAAATTATGGCCTGACATCTATGTTTGTTCTTTAGGAGAAAGGTTGCAATTTTTAGTTGTATGAAATGATTTTAATTTTTGTTTTGTATTTCAGCATACTCTAAACTAAATCTGAGTGACTTTGTTGTGATATTTACAAACTTTGATTTGTCTAAAAATTTAAATATTTCCGGTCTTCTTGAAGGGTATTATGATTTTTTTAAGTAAAGAATAGCGACCCTCTAAATTAAGGATATTTTTAATCAGCATAAGAAGAAATTTAATTTTTTTCAACATTTTGAAATATTTTTTAAATTTTTTGGGTTTGGTTATTATAAATAAATAATCAATAACTTTTATAATTACAAATGAGAAACCCTATAAAATCCGAAATAATAAATATAAATTTAAATCTTTATAAAAAATATACAGAAAATCCAAATATTTTCCACGTATCTTATTAATAATGGAACCCTTATCCTCGTGTGCTGCATATGATTTGCGTATCATGTGGCAATGCAAATTTTGGGACCCAGCTTGAATTTCATTAACACCATTCGGGGAGTGCAACGGTGCAGGCGCCCCTCTTTCCATTTCCCTTCCCCGGCACTCATCCAGTCCGATGCTTGATGGCCATACATCAAGATGAAGGATGAGCACTCCACAGGATGTATGTGCCATGTGCAAGTGCTTACATATGTACGCAGGTGAAGGTGTGCAGAAATGTGGCCATGCGTTGTAACGTTAACTGGTGTCGCTGTCAGGTAGCAAGGAATGCAAACACTAGGAAAAAATCAATCCTATGGGTGTAAAGTCCTTAAATCTTAGATATTTTACACTTCATCAATTCTTTTAAAATTTGGTTTTGCAACTGTAAGTAATTAATTTTGATGCTATATTTATTTAGTTATTTATCTAAAATGTTGTCCAGATTTTTAGTTCCTTTTTTTTCTTATAGTGTTGACCTGAACAGCGCTGAGAGTTTAGAGTTGAGGTTAACAAAAATGGCAGCGCCTCGTCCTGCTGACTGCGAAATTGCCTTGGATGCCAAATGAATGCATCTGCATATTTCATTGCCGCCCTGTCACTTGCGGGCTCACCTGCGGCCCACCTTTGGCTGTAGCTTAAGAAAACTCATTTTTGAATAGAGGTTGGGAGTCCTGTTGTAATGTGCACCCACATACAGGTAACTTTGATGACCGATAATAATTTTTAAAGCTCAACTCAAGATTAATTTGTATTATTTAGCACTAATTTAACTTAGACTGATAATTTCTAAATTAATTTAAAGAATCTTCTATTGAAAATATTGAAGAATATTGAATAGATGTGAGTTAATCTATAAGTGCTGTGTTAAACTGTCTGTGATTTTGTTCAAACAAGCTTTATTGAGAGTCCTTTTCAGTATGTTTTAAATTTAAAATTGTATTGGGATTAGTAAACAATTTGGTTTTGTTATTTAAAAATTTATCAAATATTTATTTGGTGGTGCAATTTAATTTTTTAGAGCTTCATTTGAAGTTGTAAAATGTACTTTTGTCTGGACCTTACTTAACATGCCGTTAACATGGCGACCCACTGCCTTAGTTTTTTGTTGAGGCAGGTCACTTAGGATCCACAGCATCCACCACCCGCCGTGTGTGCCATGCTTTGCGGAAACTGTTGCTGCGGCTGTTACCAGAGCCGTTATAAAGTAACGGTACCGCATCCAGTCAGAGTCCAGTACGCTGGCAGCCTCGCGTGGCAACGGTATTCGAGTGATAACGTCATCTTTAGGATCTAACAGAAAATGTGACGGGAACTTGGCGGGACTGTGCGTATTAGTTTATGGCTTATTTTTTATTGAAATTAAAATGTGGCCAACCAAATAAATGAGATTAGTTTTGAAATAGAAGCAGTGATGGGAGGTATATACCGAGGACTTTTTAAAATTTAGTTGCAGCAATTTAAAGTTTTTTTTAGTTATATTATAATTTAAAAACATTACAAAAGAATTAGAGAAAAGTATTCAAAGCATTATGGGCTTAAAAATTTAAATCACTATGCTTGTATCTTAAATATTTAATTATTTGTAGATGATTTTCAATTGAGTTAACTTGTTATTCTTGTTTTTAATAAATTTATTATTATATTAATTTATGAAATTATTGTTGATTTCTTCCATTTTTTCAATGGTTAAGAAGACGTGTCCTTCCCATCACTAGTGCTCTAAGTGTCCTGAAATCAAGTAGACTCAATCATTAATAACCAGTAAGCTGCTATGACCAGTGGCTAAGTGCATCACGTAAGAATGTCTTCCGGGGAGTGGGACCTGCGGGCGCTGAAGGCGCTCGAGGAAGAGGAGCAGCGCGAGTTCCTGGCACTCAGCCAGAAGAATCTCTTCGACCCGCTGCCCAATCCCACCGCCGAGACGGTGGTCACTGGAAAGCCCACGCTCACCTACGCCCAGCTGCATCCACATCTGCTGAAGCTCCCGACGATCGACGAGTGCCAGCTGATGGCCGTCAAGCAGCAGAGGTCAGCCGGCTTGCGGTTCAGTCGGGCCCTTTCCTTGTCCGCCCACTCGCTCTCCTCGCGGACGGGAAGCGCCAACGCTGGCGGAAGCAGTAGCGGACTTGGCTTTGGGCGGAAGCTCAAGGCCCGCTTGGTCGGGGCCAAGTCCAGTGGTTCCCTGTCGCCTGGACGCCACTCACACAGCTACAGTGTGTCCCCGGTGTACACGCCGCCGCCCATGAGACGCTGTGCCACCCTGCACCACACGCAGCCGGTGCGCAAGGCCTTCAAGAATCTCCAGCAGCTGCAGGAGCGTAAGCGACAGGCGGCGGGCAGTCACCTGCAGCGGATCGCTGGCACCGGAAAGACCTACTGGAAGTACGGGGCCAACTCCACAGCGGCCTCCATAGTGGGACAACGTGCCCGTCAGAAGCAACAGATCGAACTGGAGTCCAATGGTTCCGATGAGGTCAACTCAGAGCCTCAGGAAGTCTCGGAGGCGGAGACCGGCTCTTGCAGTGTACCATTACCCTCGAAGGACACCAATGAAATCCTTCGCCTGATGCTCAGTGCGGCCAGCTCGGCCGTTACTGTGACGCCCACGGCGGCGGCAGTTGGCAACGGAGCAACTGGTGGCGCTCTGCCCGTGCGGCGCTACCAGAATGTCAGCGATGTCGAGGAGGACGAAACTGTTGCGTACGAAGCTTTCCACCAGCAGCAACAGCAGCTGGCCTCCAAAAGCTTCGAGCGGAGTGCTGCTCTCTTGCGAGTGGGCAGCTTAACAGCGCAAGAGAGCGATAACAGTCCCCAAAACAGTCCCGGCCGCGACATGCAATCCACAACGGCGGGGGGCAGGCGGATGTTCAAATCCTCCTCCTTGGATTGGCCCGGGGAAGCACAGCAGCAGCAGCAGCAGCAGCAGCATCCGCAGCAATCCCAGCAGCAGCAGCAACATCTGAGCCTCCAGCATCAACAGACCGCAAATCAGCTCGAGTTGGTCGAACAGCAGACAAAGGAGGCTCGTTACCGGCAGCGGGAACACTGGGACCTGGAGCACGTCCATTTCCACCAGGACGGACTCGGACACCTGACCACCGGCGCTACGGTTATAGACGACGAACTGGAGCAGCATATCAAGCACTGTTCGTGCTCCTGCAATCACATGGGCTACGGCAACTCAATGGATTATCAGGTGGGTGAAGAAGATATTTTAATTTAAAAATACATTAGGCTTCCAGAAGTTTTCCGGAACTTCCAGGTATATTTCCCAATTTTAGCTACCAAATATTTCGCTCTGTGTGCCTGCTTGAAGCCAGGAGTTCCTTCCACAAAGTTCGCATTCTTTCACAAATGATTCCACCGTGTAATTTTAATTGCTTCAACTATGGTATTTCTGCACTGCGGGTGTCCGGCTGTTTCCGCCCTGAGCCCTCTCACCGGCCATTACTTTCCACCTTCTAATGCACTGAACCAGGCCAACACACGCGTTTTACCCAAACTCATTATCAGCGAGGCTTTTTCCGGACTCACGGCTAGATTGGCCCTGGCAGATTGCCGCCTGGAGATCGCCCAGAGCACTGGCTGGGCTCTCCCTCTGCCAAGTGCTCTCCATTGTCTGACGAGTGGCCCGCAGGATGGGGCAAACTTTTAAACTAAATTGAATACTCCTTTGGATCCAACAATGAGGCCGTCCAGCTCCCTCACATCGTTATTGTCTGTAATTGTTAAGGCGATTTCAAGTTTAATAGGTGCCATTTCAAGTACAGCTAGGGAGTCACTCCTTTGACCTCAGATAAAGTCTTTTGTTTTACTGTGGCGTTGCACATAGCTGCACTCTGTGCAAGGGCCCCAGGGTCCTGCGTGCAGCACGCAGAAATAAACTGGCAGGAGTAAATATTTTCCCCAGTAAATATTCAGTCAGTTGTGCCAAGAGAGCAACATTCTATACCAAAGGATACTTTTGAAATGGTGGTGTCTTTGCCAGCAAACCAAAAATATCTAGCATTTGTGTGTCCTTTCCCAAAATGGTTTCTGGGAATTTAAGACAACAAAGTGTTCCTGTTTGATTTAACAAACGAATTAAATGAATGGGAAACTTCATTAGCAAATGGAAAAGGTATCTTCTACCTGGTTATTCTTCTATAAAAAATAATGAAAGGCTCATCTTTATGATAATATTAATAATTACTAAGGATATTTAACGTCCATTAGATTACAACTTTATAGGAGATTGTTGTATAGCATATAGATAATTCTACGACAAGTGCGATATTGCGTTTGGGAGTGCATTACTGATAGCTTTACTAACATTAATGGGTTTAAGTCTAAAACGATCGAACATCCATGGGGGTCATGCGTCTAAGGGCTGGGGAGGGAGGCCTGATCCTTCCCATCCAATCACTGCAGCGTGCTCTGGGGCGGTGTAAGGGGCGTCCAGGTGTCGGCACTTACGGTGGCTGCTCCGGTTACCACAGCGGTGGGCAGTACAGCACCAGAAACAGCTCCCCGCTCCACCGAATGGTCCAGCGTCGGTGTCTCGATCTTGATGTCATTGTGGGCTATCTTCAGGCCGGAACTGGCACACTCTAGGGTGACAATCGAGCTCTGTTCGTCGCCCGGCTTGTACATGGCGGCCTGCGGATCCTCCAGCGTCTTCGATACGTCTACAGGCTCCAGGGGGTGGGCGGCGTAACTGTAAGGCGGGTGGCGGGATTCATTGATAGCTACGTTAGCGGTAAGAGCGCACAGTTCCCCACCAAAGTAACCTACCCGATCTCCAGGGGAATGTACTCCGGCTGGTAGTAAGCGGCCGCTGCATTCTGGTACAGACCGTACTCTGCCCCAGAACCGTTGTGCCATCCACTGGCGGGATAACTCAAGGCCGAGGGAGCATTAAGCACAGCATTCGTGTACAGCTGGTGGGTGGGTGAGGTGGGCGTGGGATGATACACCTGGTGCGCTGCAGCTCCATACGCAGCCTGAGGAGATCCCGAAGCTCCGACACCGGCTCCAACGCCCACTCCTGTGCCATATATGTCCGTCTGGGCCATGTTGTACTGGTGACTGTGCGGCGTCAGGTGGTGGATGGTATAGCTGGGCGAGGAGGTTGTGTAGCTGGGTGATCCATTTGTGGGAGATGGAGAGTTGTGGGAGGCTGATGGGAGGCAAGAAAGGGAGTTCATCAGTGGTATTTTTTCTTTTTCAATTAAATTATGTTCATATATCAGTTGATAATTCACCAATTAAAACTATATATCACTACTATATATAGCCAAGAGTTATCGGAGTTATAGGAAAGCTTTCACCAGTTAATGGATAATAAATAAATTTATATAGGACTTTAATGAGTTGTGAAGAGCTGAGAGGGGTTAATAAATGGTTTTTTATGTGGCCTCACTCTCTTTGGGGGTTGTCATTAATTAAACAATAAAATTTCATTAATTATTCAGTACGGAAAAAAATGAATTAAAAATATTAATAACTAATATAGGGTTTAAGTTAACACCACTCACACATATTGCGGCCACTGCACACATTCATGGGCATTGGTCCTGGCACACTGGTGGCATTCCAGTAGTTGCCATTGCTCTGCCAGCTGCTGGGGTACGAAAAGACCGAGGCCGTGGGACTGGCCTCCACCGGCATAAAGCCGGACTGCGAGTAGGAACTGCTGAAGCAGCCGGCGCTGGCTGCAGATCCAATGCCGCCTGTGCTGCCGCTGCTGCTGCTCACACTGGTGCTCACCGAACCCGTCGACGAGGAGTGCAGGCTGGTCGGCGTCTGCGGTGCAGACGGCGGTTGCGGCGATGTGGAGGAGGCATTGCCTACACTTCCATTGGAACCCGAACCGGAGACCACTCGTGGCCGGCTGTAGGGAGTGCTCCGTGTGGGAGCCGCACTGCGTCCAGACAGCGAACGTCCATACCGATCGCAAGTGGCGCTCGAAGAGGAACCCACTGACGCGGCGGAGGACACGCTGGGACAGGAACCCACCAGGCTGTGACTCTGGGCAATGGGTAGCGGTGGAGGAGCGGCCACTGCAGCAGCAGCAGCGGTGGTGTAGTGCGTGGGCGGTGGTATGAGCCAGCCATAGTGGGTGTCGTGTGGATAAAGCGTGTCCGGACGCTCCTTGGCATCGAGGAAGGCCTTTGCAAACGGATTGTATTTGATCTTGAGCGAGGTGACCTCCTCGTTCTGGTAGGCCGTCACTGCAATGAACTGTGTTTCCGGAAAGGGATAGGTCACCACATGCCGCTGCTCGGAACCCACGCGCACCAGATGCACACGCGGCTCGTATTTGTGCAGAGAGTTGAGCATTATCTGCAACGGAATTGGATATTGTTTTAGAGGTTTCTTAGGGTGGGGGTTTAGTTGGGGAAGGGGTCTCACCTGTCCATTGCCATTGGTCTTGTTGGTGAGCTTAACTTTGGCAAAGGAAATGGGCTCCTTCATCCAATGGGCTCCAAAATTGGGGGACTCGGGATGCACATAGATGGGATTTGAAGGTGGAACCTCAGCCTTGCCACCAGGGACCTATAAAGATAATGAAACAGAAATTATATAGAAAACTCTGAGGGGGAAAATCTATATATTTATTGTGAGATTATTATTTGATAAAGATAATAATTTATAGAATTATTTACAGTTAAAGGAATTTTTGGGGATTAAGTCTAACACGTTATGGTTATTATGCTGTTCTTAATCCTTTCAAGAAGTCATCTTATTTTTATTTCGGATCACTACCTTGAAGTCTCCTTAGTTATTAGACTTACCCACTCCCCGTTGACGTACTTCCATCGATGTGTGTCCACCTGGACAAACTCCAGCAGCACCGTATACATGGCGGCGGGATCCAGACCTGAGGCGCTGATCTTCACCACGGGAAACATGCGCCTGAAAGGTAATGACAAAAAGAGAACGGGGATCGCAATTAGCAATTGTAACTGTTATATAACAGTCGCCTTGCATCCGTAATAGTGGACAAACAACAGACCCAAGAGCCATGGCTTGTTTGCCTTTGCCTTTGGCCCAGACCTAAGCCCCCCCAAAATGCCGGAGTTCGGCTTGAAGTGAAATCTGAATATGAAGAGAACTCTTGGGGGGACAGGAGAAGGGTTGGAGGGTCTTGGGATTGCGTTGCGGGCAAATATTGGAACGCTCATGCGGGCTCTGTTCCACAACAATTAGTACAAGATGGCGGCTGTTGCCGGGCCACGCTAATTAGCACCTGACCAGGCCAGCAGACCCGACTCTCGGCCCGGTTCCAAGTTCTAAACGCGCGTTTCGCACACACACATACACTCCATACATATGCCCGTAAATTGGTAAATATTTTTAGTTATTTCAACAAATGCTCGCATGTAAATAAATACACGTACAAACGTAGATGTGCACTCAAAGAAAAATATAGACATTTCGGTAGCTTTTGGGCTTGGTTTATTCATGAAAAAAATTTTAAAAATTCTAGATTTTCTGAAGTTAATATAAAAAAAAAAATTTTTTGTGATCTGTAAACTTTTGTTATTTAATTTTAATATTAAAATTGAAAATTCAACCTTTTCTCTCTTGAAATGGTTTTTAATTAGCTTTAATTACAATATTTACTCAAGTTATCGTTCTAATCGCCTTTAAATATTTACCCGAGTTATATATTATTTTTCCCGAGTGTATTTATCTTTTGGCTGAACTGGAGAAACGTTAACGCTTCATTATGACCTGCCAACGATGAGCAGCGAGATGAAAAACATGGAAAACCAATGCAGCAAAAAAACAAAAGCGCAAAACCTCATTGCCAATTTGCATAGGAAAACAAAATGCGCCGCCATCGCCATTTAACACATTCGAATTTTAAAGTGAAACCCCTCCTCCTCCTCTCAACCACAAAATCCGTCTACTCACTCACCTGCCATTCTTGGTGACGATCATCTCATTGGTGAGATTCTGGAAGCGCAGCCACAGCTCCCGGTCGTCTAGGGAGACGCGCAGATTGCGATCCAGTTCGCTGGGGCTGCTGGCACCACCCACAACCCGGTGGCCGCCATTGCTGGATCCGCTGACACTGCCGCCCGCAGCCACCGCCACCACGCCACCCAATCCGTGGCCATGTCCGTGTCCGTGTCCATTGTGGGTCACATGCTGCGGCGAGCCACTGCCTCCGTTTGCAGAGCCAGCTCCAGCTCCACCACCTCCTCCGCCGCCCGACACATTGCCACTGAGTCCGGTTGTTGGATCCACGGCGGACAAGATGTGCGAGGTGGTCATGTCAGCTGCAATGCGCAGAAAGGAATGAAATTGAAATGTTTTATTATTGAATTTTAATTCTTTTATTAATTAATTGAAGTTTTTCATTTTGAAAGATTTTTAAAATATGTTCAACGGGATATAATATATTTTTTATTAAATAATTCAAATATGAATGATGATTTTAAATGAGATAAATATAGTTTAATAGTTGTTAATGATTATTGACAGGAATGGTATAGCTTTTCTTGTGAACTAAACAAGTTTTTTGTTATGGTCTTAGCACCCTTTTTGTTGGCACAGTGTCCTAAGAGCCTAAAGGATTTCTTGGACAGAAGTTATTAAATTTTAATTATTAATAAAAAACCTTTTACTAATATATATTTTATATATCTTTTATGCTAAGAATATTAGCTGAAATCCTTTCCTAAAAAAACTTATATTACAACAAATTCTCTTATAAGGTTTCCGATTTTTTCTGGTCAAAAACTCATTACTCCCATTATTCTATTTGTCCTAAATTTATTTAAAGTCAGTTTCCTTTTCCTCTTTACTTGGTTAAAATACTTTAGTTTTGGGTAATCAAGGCCATGGCCAGTGTGCCTTGGCATTACATCAAAGCAATTTCACCCGCCTGGTCGTCGAAGTGTCGGCTTTATGCGTTTACAACACTGTCCCAGGAGCATTAGAAGAATGCCCGTCCAGCACTCTTGTCGGCTTTTAATTATATTGCACACTTTAGCCATGCCTGGGATGTTGTCTGCGATTGGGATTGGTATTGGGATTGAGGCAGAGAGACCGAAGCCGAGGCTGAGAGTCTGGCTCTGAGTCTGAGTCGGCTGAGATGCTGGCTGGCCATAAACAACGGGCACCCTTTTTATTTATGGCCGCGGCAACAAACACCTCTGTTTTCTCTGGGTTTTGCGTCGGGGTCGGGCCAGGGTCACATGGATGCCGTTGCGATGCCGAAACCCCTTTAGATGTGCCGGTTATGGCTGATGTCTAAATTCTGGAGCCCCTGCCGCCATCCGTTGAAAGTGTTTCTCGCAATGTTTTGTAATCATAAATTAACAAAATGTATTAATTGTTTTGTTTGTTTTTATTGGGCCACGAATTGGAGGCCAAGTGCCGCCGTCTCTAGGATTTTCTTCTCTCTTTTTTTTTATGGTTACCCCAACATGCCTTCAGCTGATTGTTCTTGCTTCTTGGATCCAATTTTGATTTATGGGAAATCTGGGTGCCCATCTTCCATCATAAAAGATGGCCATAGCCGAATGTGGTTCGGTGTCTTTCTTATTTGTCAACCATTTAATTTGATGGTGTCAAGCGAACAGGTTTCTATGGGGTTCTAGGTGAGACTGTAACCACATAAAATTGCTGCAACAATCAATCAGCAGAAATGTATACTCAAGGGATTTTCACCAGTTGAAAGAGCAAATCAATCAAGTCTTGAGAGGTATTTAAACATTAGAAATTTGGTTAAGGGTGTAAGACAATTTTAAATAAACTTTACTGTTCAAAAATGATTTAAAATTGTCTAGCAGTTTTAATGGGACTCCTATTTACTTTGCATAAATTACATCAAATAATACAACTTCTTGGTTTAATATTTGCGAGACATTAGCTTAGGCATTTATCCTTTAATCTTTTCCGTTTCTTCAGCAGCCAATTAAAAGTTTCCCACATCATATTTATTTCAATCAGTTGACTTTCAAAGTTTAACCATTCTAACCCTTTCAGCATCCAAGTTGAAGACAGTTTATGCATGTTCAAAGGTTTCCGTTTTCCCGTTTTCCAATTTTCCCAGCTTCCCGCCGCATTATCCTAATTTTCACGCAATTCTTGGCGGGGTTTTCTCATGTCCCCAATAGACGACACCATAAAAATTCACTCTTCATGACGGTGCCGCTCATGGGCACAGCTCGGCACGGCGTGTTTGTGTTCCACATCGATCCGCTCCACCACCAGCAGCAGCACCACTCCCGGCAGCTCAGTGTCCCAGCTTCGGCTCCATCACTAAGCTTAATGAAAAGCTGTTTTTGTATGTTGTCTCCTCAGCCGAGGGCGCGTGTGTGTGCCCGCTTCTACGGGTATATACATATAGTATAGTATACTTTGACTTTTGATGGCAGCCATGACGGGTTTGGGGTTTGCATTGGACTCTTTCCCCATCCGCCGCGTTGTTGTCTTTGTTGATTTTTGAATCATTTCGTGACTTTGATATTTACCCAGACGCTTTGAGAGGGATTTTTTTTATTTTTATTTTATTTTTTTTCGTATGAAAAATGCGCGCTATTCGAAATCGAACCGAACCTTTTGTAATATGGCGCTTACGAACTCAAATAGAAGTACACAAAGTACCTGCGAACACGTACTAATGGTTGCGAATGGAAAAATATTGTGGGATTTGGAGGTACTATATATTTCGAGTTTTTTCTTACGTAGATGTTGCTATAATTTATTTTTAAAGTAGCCTGATACTGACTTCATTTCATAAGGTTTAAGTATGCTTTAATTGGATGCACACTAAATGGCCATTTATGGGTTTTATTTGCGGCATTTTAAATGTTATTTAAATAACTATACTTTGTGTTCAGTTAAATGGGTGAACTTAAATGTGCAATTTACCAGAATAAATGCGGACCATTTGGCTTCATTTTTAAATTAATACTTTGTAACCCCGTTTTAAACTACGAAATTAAAACTTATGGAGATAGAGATATGGCTCACTTATTTGCCTTTTTATATTGATACTTTTTAACCCCTTTTTAAATAACAAAATTAAATAAATAAATTCAAATATTAAATATATTTAACTTGGATATTTTTATAAATTCCCTCTTTTGTTTATTCCCTTGTTAAATCGAATGTGATAAAGCAACGACCGCAAATTCCAGGCTTGGCACGTTTATTATTATTATTATTGATTCGAAAAGTATATCGATTTCTTGGCCCTACTTCGCACTTTGCTCAAAAGGATTATATTTCGCACCTGCTCAGGATGCTAGCGGGTGGTGGCTACGATGACAACTCGTGGTGGTAGCCCCTCGGAGGCGATTAAAATGAATTTGCTAAATTTCACACACCACTTCGCATGAAAATAAACCAAATTTAGATTTCCAGGCACTGCGGAGGCGTACGCAGTTTCTGAGGCATTAAAAATTAAGGCAGGGATTCACAGTTACTTCCCCCCTCCCGCGTGACCTTTGTCACTCTAAAATTTAGCTCCTTGATAATATAGTTAAAGGTTTTTTAGGCGGCTACTGCTTCTCTCAGGGGGCGGGTGGGCCTGATTGTCACACTTTTGTTTTCTGCACTGCACGGCACAGTGATAGGCGCACTTTATGAGGGGCATACTAAAATTTTGTACAAACTGTAATTAATTAGTAAGCATTTGTCAAGTACTAAACGATATGCGGGGGCGGAGGCGGGGTACGGGGTGCCTTCGGTACGTTTATGGGTATCTTTGATTTGCATTTAATAGGATAATTTTCACATGCGTCGTAATTGGCCGATCTAAGTCGCTTGCTGTTTTTTGGCAATCCATGTCTACGTTGAAATTCTTATGTCCCCACTAATTTGCGTGTGAACGTGTGCCACGCCCACGGCCGCCAGAGATATAGCTCCTCCCACCTCCCGCCTTCCGCCTCCCCTTGCCAGCTGCTGCTGCTGCTGTTTTATGTCATTAGAGGTATTATTAGGATCGTTAATGGGGGCTTTTGTCACTTGCCCGCTGGATTTCGGGCCGCCCGTCAACACTTCTTTCATTTTTTTTTTTGGCCGAGTGTCAAAAAGTGTCTGTTTGGTGGTTGTGTTTGGATTCGGCATTTGATTTTCACACGTTCGTTTAAATAGGTTTGCCAATTTGCTATTTGATTACGTTTATGGTCATATGTCACACGGGAATATAAACACAGGGATTTTATGGGCCCTCGGGGCTCTTGATTCGGAGAAATGAATATAAGGTAATACCGGCGCCATCTGATTTGGGGTCAAGTTTGGGATTGCATCAGTCTTCAGAGTCCTGATTTGGAATTGGGGAAATGGGGCTAAGGTTGAGAGATATGAAAAAGTTGTAAGTTGAAAGATATGAGACAGTTGTACAACATTTTGGGTTTACATTTTTGAAACTATATTTTAGGAGGTTTGATTATAGAAATAGAATAATGCGAGTATTAAAAGACGTATTTCCTGCGCACATAAAAATAGGTATTATAATGGCATTTATTTCAATTGGTCTAAAAGCAAAGTGTTCTAATTCTAACTAAATGTATGACAGATGTAAAAATGTGAAGAACGAAGACATTTTTTAATTTGTGTCTTATATTAGATCTATTTTCCATAGTCGTTTCCTGTTATGGAGTTCCTTAAGTTCACTAACTATGTATAGGTAATTTTCTTTTAAAAAAATAATGAGAGATTATAACTCAAGATATATTATAGTTTTCTTTCTGATTCAGTACCCCTATTTTGAGAGACTCCACAAATAGGCATGATTAGATCATCTGGTGAGTGATTGTCTGATAGAAATGCACTTTATAGGGTTGAAAATATATAAAATATTAATCATTTGATAAAGTTTAAGTCAAAATTCTACAAGAAAACATTATTCAAATTTAATTTTGTTTTGGAATAACAATTTTGTGGGTTAGTAGTTTATAGATTTCAACTTGCTCATATACACTGTTTAAATATATTCAAAGTGTTCTCAGTAGTCCCTATCTTTTATTTTATTTATTTTATTTTGTAATTTAATTTAGTCTTCAGAATAACTTTTACAGAAAACAAACTCTATAACACTTATAACCCAACGAGCTTAGGCTCTTACTTCTTTAAACTTACATATTTGGAAACCGTTTCCCCGCCGCAATTCGGCGTTCTCGATATAATCCAGTGGAAGAGCTCCTCGTGGTCGCAGCTTTAATTAGTTTTCAGATTTCAGTTTAGCTTAAAACACACCCAAAAGCCCGCACTTTTACGTTCACAACTGACTGAAAGGATCACTTAAATTGGTCGCGGATCTGAGAACAATTCCAGTTTCAAATGGATGAGATTTTTAAGGTGCGAAGAGGAAGCGCGTGAGTTTATCCCTTGTGTCTCGTTTCGCTTTTTGAGTTTTTCGATTCGATTCGAGTTTTCCGTCGAGTTGTGCGCTGCCGCCGATCGTGTGTTTGCGTTGCCACCGTTCCCGAGCTAATGATCGACGATCGGTGCTAATTTCTTCAACCATCACAAGCCGCGCTTTCGGTGCCTCTATTCCCCGTCTTTGGTCAGTTGTTGTTGTCCCTGATGGCCGGCTAGAGTAACTGGTTTCCGCTCCTATGGCCGTCTCGCTCTGGCCCGCCCGGTGATCGGTCAGGCCAGGTGAGGCCACGCCTTCTAACAGGTAAGAGCGGCGGCCAGGCATCTCTGTCCCTCTCGCAAAGGTCCCTATGCGACGCGGCCATTGTGCCAAGCAACAGCACCGGCGGCCACAGGTAAGAAGCCTTGCCCGGGGGCTTTTCAGGTGGGTCGGATAGCTCAGGGCGAGCACACCTAGCGGGATTGGAGACTGGAGTCCTGTGGCTGTGGTCACCCTTTTAGCCACCGTGGATAATCGTTCAAACTTTGCATGCGCCAAAAATTAAGTGAAACGTGTTTCCGCTGTGCACAAACACTGCACAGAGAAAAAGTATCGTTTACTAAATGGTGAAAATGATAAAAAACAAAAGGAAATGCATTTTATTAATTAAAAATTAATGATGCATTACTGATCATAAAAGAGAGGTTTAAATTGTTGCTAGGGAATATTTAAAAGAGTTGAAATTTTGGAAAAATTTTTCTTAAACCTCTTTTTTTTTTTTTTTTTTTTAAATTATTTATTTTCGCCGGAAACGTTCAATGCCATTTGAACTTTACCTGGCGTTTGAAAGGTTTGGTAAATATGGTACAAATTTGTGTGAACCTAAAACTTAAACCTCTAAACAAAATACAAAATAATCCAAAGCCATCATGACAAAGCATTTCATTTGATCCCATTTTGACTTGTGAATATATTTAAATGATTTTCTCTCCGTGTGGTTAAAGTCTGGAGTCACTGTCCGTCGCAGAATGGCTTTGATTTGTTTAGACGCTCGTTTCGTGATTTGTGTGCGCAACCAATTAAAACTTTGTATTTTTTCCACGGGGTCTCTGTTTGTAGTTCAAACGGGTTTGCCGTTCCAACACTCTTTCCTTTTTTTATACATTTTTTTCTGGTAAAATTTTCAGCTGAATTTCGAGTTGTAAACATTTGACGACTGCGTACGTCAATTTGTGTATGTGGCCAAAATATGAGTTGGCCCGGGGCGGAGTTGCTGGGCTTTTTTTTTTGGGCGGTGCGTGACAGGTTTCGGCCAGACGAGATTCGCCATCAAAATTAGAACGATGAATGGCTGAAAGTCTTGTTTATATAGTATAGTTTAGTTAAGAATGACTGTACTTTAAATAAAATAATAAAATAATATATGAAATTTGAGAAATAAATACATTTTGGGGGCCGATTATTCATTGATCTAAAATATAACTTAGCTACAAAATATTGAATTAGTTGAATTAGAAAATAGAAAATATTGAATTAGTTGAAATAGAAAATAGAAATATTGAACCAAAAACAAAATATATTGATTTAGTTGATAGATTTTTAGTTGTTTTAATAATAATAATAATTCTTGCATAATCAAAGTTATATTCTATATTTCTTTGTTATATCTTTCAGAAATATTTTGTTATTGTCTTATAGTCCTTGCATTATATATTCCTTCGCCTGAATTTAAGATAACTTTAATTAGAATGATTTATAGACCCTTAAATAAACTGAAAAGAAACTTCTAAAAATATATTTATTATTTGTTTCGTTATTGCCTCAATTTGAGTGCTAATTTTAGAGGATATTATATAAAGCAAATAGCTGTTGCTTAGCCTAAAATATATATAACATAACTTTGAAAGTTTACTGGGGGTTGTTTAATATATATTTATGAGCCTGAATGCGGCAACTATTTATAGCTTTTTCATGATTTTCGAGATCACGCGCATCTTGCAGCGACTTCTCTTTTTATTTTGGTTTTTTTAAGGTTTAAAGACGAAGAAGCACGTCAATGGATCGACTTTATCGGGGGGGCTGGGAACACGCTCGATGGAGTTGGGCTATTCTATGGCGCTGAAAGACAAACACCGGCCAACGATGGCCATTAGTTTAAGGTCTGCTACAACAACGGCAACAACTCGACGGGGTAAATGAGAAAAATCAACAGAGAATGGAACTCAATAAAATGCCCGCTCATGAAAATGGAGGGGAGGCCGAGACGGAGGCTGTGCGAGCTGGCTAATGGAGAAATGTATCTGGCGGATAGACAAGTGAATCGAATGGATCGCCATGTAGTTGTCGCACCCGTGACGAATGTCTGGCTACCTATATCCCATGGCTGGTCATTCATTAAAGGTGCCGCTCGATTTCATTAAGAATCCGTTCGGAGGAGTACGCGGAAATGCAGGCCAACCTACCGATAGACACGATCAACCCTTTCGCTGGCAGCGTCCTTGCCCTAAATATTCACCGCACGGCATTGTAGCCGCTTTATGGCCAATCCTTTCTGCTTGTGTGTTTGCAAACAATTCGATTTTATGGCCGCCTAAGCGAATTTCCCCGCCTCAATTAGGCTGAGGTTGTAAACTCATAAAGCAAACACGCGAGAGTGCGAACGCCGAGCAGGCAGCCGGCAAAAAAAAAGGAGGAAAAAAGGAAAACATAACGGAGGGTAAATGGGGCAGGACAGCCTCGGCTTGGTTTGCACAGGATGCGTACGCAAATATCCTTCTGGCGCAATTAGCCGTCGGGAAAATCCCAGTGCCGATATCATCGAACCCAGAGCACACGCACACCCAGCGATCGAGTTCGTGTCCGGAGTCTTTCGTTCGCCATTCTTGGCTTTCCGCCCATGGGTTCGCCCCTTTCTAGGCTGCTCTGTTTGCTCAAAACCAGAGATCCGAGACCGGAGACCGGAGACCGGAGACCCGAGATCGTAGACCCAAAACCCAGACACATTTACATAATGCTCGTTTTCTGCTGTTTTGCGCCGCGCTTAAGTATGTTTGCCCGGCCCGATCTCTCTCTCACTGTTTGCTCTTGGCCATCTTCACCATCTTGGCCATCTCTTTGCCATCTTGGCCTGTTTGCCGCTCGTCTACTTCTCGCCCAGGATTCCTGATTTCCTGGAATCAAGCACAGCTTTTGAGCTTGCAAGTGGCGTGAGTCAGCAAACAAGACTTGGGAAAGCCAAATGAAGACCACTTTAAGCCAATGTTGACTTGCCTGCAATAAATACAACTGTTGCAATAAGTTGCATAATTTCACAAGCTTCTAGGTTTTTACTTTGCAGATTTAGGTGCAGAAGTTGCTATGTGGCAAAGGAAGATCTAATAATGATATTTCTTATAGGTTTTAGTTGAAGTTTAGGCTTGGAAAATTTATAAATGCAGTCAAAAAAAAAGAAGATCGCAGATTCCTGGTCTTTTTCCCAGAAGGCCAACCTCTAGATGTGCTGCGAGAAGCCCGTCTAAGAGCTGGAAGTGTCACGGAAATCGGACGGCAAGATCTATCAGAGATCCCCCACAGCCCAGACCTTGGACTTTATAATCCAGGTCTTTGGATGGTCAGAATTAGAAATCTTGGGCTGAACCCCTACCTATAAGGTTCGTGAAGTAAAATTTATATTTTAACATTAACAAAGTGTATTAACAAATATAGTAGCCTCATTCTGCGATTATGTTAGGCAACGGAGCAATCTGGGTCTGGATTGCAAGAGAAGAACCGGGACAAGGTTTTCCCACTCTCTTGAAATAATTCAAGATGCTGGGGACTTGACGCCACAAGAGTTTGGTGACCACCAGTACGGTGGCCAGTAGGCCGGTGAATGCCCAGCCAACTTTTCCAGACCTCAGCAGTTTTTCCTCCGCTTTATACAAGTACATATAAATATTGGTTAATTTAGATGTTGGGTGTGCCCAGAACTTTAGAGGCGGAATCTCTGCCCAAAGGCGCAGACGCATCATCTCGCTCAAGGTGAACACATCCTGCTTGCTGTCCAATTTGCGGAACTCTCCGTCCAGCACATGGTATAGGGTTAATGGCTCAAAGGCAGACATCCGCACTCGCAAGTAGGTATCCGTGGAGAGATCCCCAAAGCCCAGGCTCACGCTGCTTGTGATCGGCATGCGGTGAAGGACTCCTTTGAGACTTAAGCAATCGGATTCGCGCGTTGAGCACAGCACCAACAGCCACTCGCCGCTGTTGACTTGGTTCACATTGTCCTCATCGATTGCGGTAATGGCTCGGTCTCCTTCAATGAAAAGCACAAGAAGAAAATTTAAGAAAAATATTATGTAACGAAAAACCATGTTTTAAACCGATCTTTTAGTTGGATTTGATTTTGGAGAGTTGTAAGAAAATTATGACAACAGGACCATAACACAAAACAATATGAGGAATCTTTGAGACATAGGAAACAAGTATTTTTACGAACGACAGAAAAACAAAAGATAACAAGATGTGGAAGATATGGAAATTTATTATTTTGAAACTTCTAAAGAGGTTACAAAACAAATTTGTAACAAATTTGTGTAATCTAAGTCTGCAGGATGATGTTCAACAATTCAACAATAATTGCTTCTTTTTTTTTAACATCGATATATAAATCATTAAAGGGCAATTTATATTTTATTTATAATTCTTAATGATACATTTTAAAGTTTTAAAATGGACAACTAAGCCGAAAATGCATTTATTTCAATTCGGAAAGCTGTTCTGAGTTTGTTTTTAAAAGGTTAACAAATCCTTATACTGCGTTTAAAATTTTAAGAAATCAAAATTTTTGCCAATTTCTGAAAATTTTAACGATGTAACCCCTTATAAAATTTTGTTAAAAATGGGTTAAAATTTTTTTCCTCCAGACATGTCTAGAAAGACTCGCCTGTTGATGCTGATCAAGAATATATATGATTTATGCGGTCGGAAACGACTCCTTCACTGTGTCACTAGCTTCTGACCGAAGTTAAAATACCCTGAAAGGGAACATATAATAATAAATTATATAATTAATAATTCAATTAAATAACTTAAAGGCCTAAAATTTAAATCATTACCTATTTAATAATAAAATACATAATAATAAAATATATATCTCAAAACCTTACAAATGAAAGCATTATTTAGTTTAAATTGTTCACCCCCAATTCCATAAATATAAATTTGGCAAAATTGAATCAATAATTCTCCTTATCTAGAAGTACAGTTGGCACCATCAAACGCTGACAGGACATTAGCATAAGATGGCTATCAAGGCAACTCGAGAGCTGCTTCTGTTCTCGTACTCCCCTGTCTGAGTGTAAATAATTACCCGCAACAGGAATAATAACTGGTGGGCAACGGGGGGAGTGGAAGCGGCCTCCTCGAAGGAGGAGCCGATGGGAGGACCTGCTCTAATGACCACAATAAATAATTTTCATTTAGGGGCATTTAGCATAGAGAAAAAGCCGAGTGGCTGGTAAAGAAATAATTTATAGCTGTTGAAAACTTAACATGTTCATTTGGCCAACATGTGTGTGTGTGTGTGTGTGTGTTGGGAAATTGTTGGGGTGTGTGTGTGTGTGGGCCCAATAATAATGGCGCTTGTTAAGGCTTATGAGTAAATGTTTGTGTGTGTGCGTGCGTGGGACAGCAAATGAAAGGACCTTGCCAAGCATTCGCCTGGACATCCCACATCCCACACACAACACACAACCACCCCCTACCCAAACACCAAGGACAAGCCCCAACTATTTGGTATGTATTTCATGTGTGTGTGTGTGCGGTGTGTGGATACAATTGTTGCCGTTTCATATGGTCTCTGGCTGTGGCTGCTGCTGCTGCCACCGACAGAAAAATTACAGTTGCATACACATTTGCCTGTGTTAAATTGTCCCACAACCAATACAAAGTGACCTTTTCATTTATTTTTATGATGCCCCAGCCTCCCCACAAGCCCCACAATACCCATTTTCCCGCCCCATCAGCACATGTTACAGAGCCCCGGTCTCGGCCATAAAAAATAGTTCGCCCAATCCAACTTTCCTGCGGCAACAAATGTTGGTTACTTCGGCCGAAAGAGGATTCCTGGTTACTGGATAAAATGTATTTTGTTTTCTGTTATTTTCTGTTTTTTTTTTGGGATTTTGAATTTGTTTATTCGAGTCTGGGCCTAATGGAAGGGAAATCTGCAGATGCCCATTCTGTTGCCATGTAATATTATATCTGTATCTGATGAAGGCTTTTTTGTTGATGGTGTTTATTGTGTGGTGTGGCATTTTTTCATTACCCTTTAATGTATGATATATCCAAGGCTTGCCTACCTGCTGTTATGATCTGCTTTGCTTAAACATTTTAATTGGCTACTTAAGGAGTGTTTCTAACGAGTATTTTCCCGTGTGGCTGCCTGACTTAAACTTGGCTTCAAACTTTTGTGGATATCTTTGGTAGGAAAAAGTTTCATATTTGCTAAAGAAGTTTGAAGTTCTTTTTTTTAGTTCAAGTTTTAAATAGTTTCGTTGACATTGAACCATAAATGATATATTTTGGGTTATAAGAAGCCAATTTAAGTGAATAATAAATAGGGAAATAAGTTAATCTAACTATTTAATTTTTTGTATTCCCCAATTGATGTTGCGTAATCCATTTTTTTGTGACTGCCTGGGGCTTATCAATCTTGTGGCTCTTATGCTTTTCTGTATACCCTTGGCTTTTGGCTTCTTCTCGGTGCCAAGTTTACTAAAGCTCTCGAAGTTGATTCTGCTGCACTTCATCGGAAAACAAAACAAAATGTTGCAATTTAAGCTTTTACCCAGACTCTTCAGTTGGTGAACGAGTGCAGTGCACTTGGCCTGCGGGGGCGATGATACACGAAAATTGAATATACAGTACACTGAGCAAAAGAAGTAACAAGATATATAGAAAATATTTCTAGATGAAAGCAGAAAATGAAGAAATGTTAGTCGGAAATATAGAAAACTTATATCTGTTGATTAAAAACTATAAATTAAAAATTTTTAAAAATTTTATTTCTCAATTCTGGGCTGATTTTTGCCAAGTGCACTTGGTCCCAGCTCGTTATCGAAGGACTTACCAGGGACACGAGTGCGGGAATATATCTGTTCACTGGCCTGGGGGCTGTTCGAGTGGCCCATCATTTATATGTTGCTTTTCCTGCCTTTGACTCAATCATCTGCTCGTTTGGAGGCAACCGGAGCTCCATAATTTCCATTAGAAGCGCCCTGGGCCCGAACTGAACTGAGTCCAGTCAAAGGCAGCTTCCGAACCAAATGCCTCCCAGTTTTGACCGCTTTGGCAGCCAACAATTCCGGCTATGCCAAACTGCAGTTTTGGCTGTTCGTTCAGTTCGTTTTTTTTCGGTTTGGGTTTGGGGTTGGGTTTTCGGTTTGGGTCCACTGTGTTTTCCCAACAAACACACACACTGAAACCCAAAAACTTTCGCCTGCATAAATTTGATTTATTAATAAATTATACACTCCTCTCCGCAAAAATGAAATTCAATTCTATTTCCGTTTATTTACTTGCAGGTGAGTTCGGGCAGCGAGGCCAGCTGGAATCCGTGCTCTGAAATCTACGCAAAATTGAATTGCCAGTGTGTGTATCTGGGCACTTACACATGTTTTCCGGTAAATTGATGTTTAAATCTAAAGCGAATTGGAGTGCCTGTTTGTGAAACAAACCATTGAAAATATATGAGTATGTATATATGTTTTTTATATTTTCAACTAGCCTAAAAGCAGGTCATCGGAAAACTATTTTATTTTCACAAGCCACCGGCAGAAAAGTATGCAATGGCAAAGGAATATATGTACATATGTACATATGTAGGCTCTTAAGCCGATTTATAAGGTGACGCTGAGTGGGATGCCTCCTATTTCATTGTTTACTATTTTCTGGTAATTTTCATATAATCTTAAATTCTTTAACATCGAATATAGGTGCTATATATTGCGTCTATTGTATCTATTAATTATCTTAAGACCCATTATTGGACGTTTTTTGTTATAGATTAGCTTAAAAATTTCATAAAAACACCAAGAACACGGTGTTTACCATATTCTGAAAATTTTAAAATATTTTTAAATTCCCTAACATAGCGTATAGGTGCTTTATTTTGTGCTTAATAATTTTTTTAAAAACAAATTTTATAATTTTATAAAAAGTAACTAATTATTGGAAGTTTTTTTTTGATATAGCTCGGCTTTTAAATCGCATAAGAAACACAAAGAAAATAATGATAGTAACATTGCATACATTTATATTTATCTAAAAACACGTTAAAAACTTGAGACAATCTCTATTAGACTTTGTATTACCAAGAGAATCACTTTATTTTATAAATTCCCTTTCATTCCCTGACCTCTAACTCACTCCCAGTTGAAAGCAAAAAAAAGGTAAACCACTATGTAGTTTGTAGGGAATTGCAGTCGTTATATCGACTGCCAATCACTGAATTTAATGTCGATACTCAGATGAAGGTGGTGGCAAGGCCGACACAGCTCAAAAGTCGAGCCAGCAATTGATGGTTGGGGAGATGGCTCCAGGGAAGAAGGCAGAAAATTTGAATAGGCCTCCGCCTGTGAGGGTGCTGGGTGCCAGACAATATTTGCATAGCCAGGAGGAGGAGCTAGTGGAGAAAGTGCTGGAGAAAGTGCAGATGATTGCACTCACACATCGAGTTGACACTATTGGAAATACATTGCGTTTGCCTTGCTCTCGGGAGTCAAATGAGTTTTGCATAAACAAACGTTGTAGACCAGTAGTCCCTTGGTACCTTTTGGTAAATCAATTGGGGAAGGTATGGTCCAGTGTCTGGAACAGAATATACTTTACAATTATGGCAATATAGGATCAATTGAAAGTGAATAAGTATATTAAAATTACTTAAAAAAATGTATTATTATTATTGATATTATTAATAATACATTTTTACTGAGGTTTTCTAATAAATATTATACTTTATTATCTTTGAGGAATATATAGAGTTTTATAGGGTTTTTATAGGTTTCCATTTACAGTCTTTCCGTGATTCCGAAGCAGGTAAATCGCACTATTACCTGCATTCCACAATTACCGGGCATACAAACATTTAGCCAGGAGAAGAAATACAAAAAATCAGCTCAATGCTCTAGCTGGGAATGCATAATTAAGGCAAACAAGAAAAATGAGCAAGCCCTTGCCAGCCATTTCAGATTATTTTTTTTTTTTTTATGTGCCGTTTGCCACATTTTGCCGACTTCCTGCAGCAGCCGAGTTTGCTTCCGTTTTTCAAATTAAAATACGTTTAGCTTGGAGTACACGTACTCATTTATCATTTTATTATGGCCAAGGCAACAAGGATGGCATAAGGCGGAGAGGAGTTTTTCTCCATTCTGACCGTTTTGTTTTCTTGCGCACTCTCGAATATTACGTGCCGGCCAACGGGGCGCATGAGTAATGCGAGCGAGCACATTGTGCACACTAGCCTCGATTTTGGAATTGAAGTCTTGCCCTGTTGTCTGCCGACCTGTGTGTTGTGTTTGTGTTCCATGTTCCGAGTTTTCTTATTACAGCACCCGTTCTGCAATGCGAATTTCGTTCAGCAGATTTCCATTAATGGTCACTAGCCACCTTTACTCCCGTCCTCTGTTTTCAGCAGCAAATATGAGCAGGAAAAACTCTGGACAATGATAGCGAGAACGTACAGCAGCAATCAGGGGAAGTTTCTGGGTTTCTTTGAGTTATAAACAAGGAAAATATTATAAAAAGAAATTATTAGGTTGCCCAAGGAGGTTCTGTGCACTAGAAAACAAGAGTTGGGAAGTTAAATAAAATGAGAAAGCTAGCAGTATAATATTTATTTATTATTGTTTGTATTTTTTGCATTAAGTTTGTGTTTTAACTATTTTAATTTAATTTAATATTCTAAAAATATATACAAATATTTTCTCAGTGCTGAAAACAACTAAATTCTGTTGCAATTTCATTTCGCTTGTCCTGCATCGGGCTCCCTCTTTTCTCAGGACTTGGTTTGTTTCACATTTATATTCATTTGTTTTCCGTTTTATTTACCCAGCTCAACCGCAGCAACAAACAACAGTGTGTGTGTGCATGTGTATTTTAGGTGTATGTATAATTTCCACAGAAAGCCGAGGGGAAAATACCCGCATTAGAAATTTTTGGGGGGGCAGAAGCGACGCGAACCAAATTCATTCCCCAAGTTATCGCCGAATATATATATTTTTGTGGGGCTGCTGGCTAAAAAAGAAGTTGAAACCCCAAACACGATGACCAAGTTTGTGGCCTCCAACTAATTAATTGGGTATTTGTTTGGCTTTCCTGGGCTGGGAATCGGGGCAATATATTTTAAGATATTCCTCTGAGGTCCCCCAAGGATCAGCTGGGGTGTTATCGGTTGGCAAGAATTTTAATTACATATTTTCCGAGTTGTTGCGAGTTGGTATTTCCGTTGAGGAAATGTTTTTTTTTTTTTCTAATTTACTTTGAAACAGTTTAAATACTTTTTACTAGATTTTACAATTTCCCCATATTTTTTGCAAACAAGAAACACATTGCCTTTAATTGAATTGTTTATTTTCCCAGGAAAACTTTAATGAAACTTTTACTCTTACTTCCAATTTTTCCAACTTTTTCCCCATTTATTTACCTTTAAGAGATCGAACACTTGCCAACTCACATTTCTACTCCAAACAAAGTTATTTGGGAACTTCCTAAGCACCATCAAATACTGCATCCTTGTTCATTACTTCCCCCAACTTTCAAATGAGAAACTTTCGAGGGACAAAACCCGGACAGGCAGCAAAACTCTGCTTAAGATTTCCGCATCTGCCTCGGACAAGCGAAAGTATTGCTAATTGCAGTTTGTCCACAGGGAAGAAGCAACAAGCTGTCCAGAGGACAATCCACCTCCTCCGCCTGGAATGGACGGACCACCAAAAGCTCGACCACTGAAAAGTTGGATAAGTTACCGCCGTAATGTGACCAAAGTAGTAGTAGTCGGAGGCTGAAGGATCTCGTGTCGTTTTGGTGTAGGGTACTTAAATATTATAAAAGGTATAATGAGTTGGTAGAGGCTTTGTCAGGGGATATTTAATGAGGATAATAATAATAAATTAATTCGAAAATTATAATATTAAAAAGGGTTTTTACTTCATTATCATTTATAATTCTTAATTTGAAAAGTGTTTTATCTTGGCATTGTCCTGTTTAAAAAAATTATATCCAAAAGCAATAAAAAATTAAGAAAAAAAGAAAGGAACTTTAAACTATATTTTTATATATTTTATATTCATTTATTTATCCTCTCTTCACAACTATATTTTTCCAAAAGAATCCAATCTTAACTAGGTCTGAAAACCATAAAAATTAGTATCAGTCCCTCGATTACGGCCTTCTCACTTGCTATCCGTAGAGTGTTTAATTTTTTTTTTTGGGGAAAGGAAAACTCAGGGAAAAGTAGGAAAAGCAGCGGAATGGCAACAAAGATGCTGTCGCTGTCCGGACTTTAGAGCATGAAAGGCGGACAGGGGGTTGGTTACGGTTACGGATCCGGGTCCGAGTCCGGGTCCGGGTCGCTTTGAACTTGCGGCTCCGCCTGTTCCGCCCGCTGTTGCTACTTTTTGTGACATTTTCGCAGAAGGTTTTTGCATTTGTGCAACTTTTTGTGCAGCTCTGCGTTTTATGGTGGCAACACAACACACAGATAGAAACGGGGGCCTGAGGGGGCTAAGGGGGCGTGTCAGCTGGCTGCCTTAAAGTTTGCGTGCCCGTTAATTTTGTTTGCGCTCGCGAAGAGTGTGAAAATTTATTCTAAGCTCTCGCCCGCTCTAATTTCTGTGGCCGGCACCGAGACAGGCGTGAGAACAGTGGAATTAGCTCTATTATTTAAATTAAATACAGAAAATATAATAATAATAAAATAAAATAGAGTAAATCAAAGTCTTTAAAATATTTAGAGATTTATATTTTCCCAAAAAACAATGAAATAAAGTTTTTAGTAGTCCTAATAAAACAAGCTTTTACAGTTTGCTATAAATTTTCTACTTAACAAAAGGAGTAATTTCATTTCTTTATAGTAAATTTTTTATTCCCTCGACTTTATAGTTTTTCCGTAAAAACTTATTGGCTTAAACTCACGGTGCATGGCTGAAATCGTGCGTGCGGGAAAGTTTCCCTCGACGCGTCGAAAAGTATGCAAATTATTAGGAAAGTTTTTCACATTTTTCACTGCTGCTCTGCTGGCAGGTCTGAGTTTCTCACATTTGACAATTGCCAAATCCTCGTCGGTTGCCACATCTTGGGGACACGGTGTAAGTGGCAGGAGGACCTAAGTGCGCACAAAAGTGGGCTAAATTATTAATGTGCCTCACTAGCCAGTAGAGCCTTGTGCCCCCTCAGGACACACACAGTCACAGGCTGGCCAAAGGCAGTTTTGGGGGGACATTCTTCTGGTTCTAGGTTCTGCACTGAAACATTAAATGGTATGTGATTTTTTAGGTATTAAATAAAAATTCAGTATGGAATTACTAACTTTTTTGAATCTAATTAAAGCGATCAAAGACCCTGAGTTCGTCAAGCTCTCTCTTTAAATTTTAATTACTCTCGATATTTATTTCAGAAAAAGGTCACAAATCGTGCTTGGAAATTTAAACTTGTTGCTTTAAGGCTTCACTCCATTTCGCTTAGTGTGCCTTTCACGTTGCGACAATTTAATGTCCTGCTCTTGACATTCGGCCGGACCCGAGCCCGGACCCTGGCCTGCCCATCCGATTTAGGTGTGTCCGGCAGGGTGGTGACCCCTTCTTCGGCCTCCTTGCGGGGGTGGGCCTTGCAATTTGTCAGCTTTCCCCACTCGACCTCGCCATCGTCCTCTGTCCTGTGTTGCGGAAATTATTATTTTGTTTAATGATTTGTGCTTAGTTTCGTAATTGAGACTGGAAAAGGGATGCCGCAGGAGCAGAAGCGGGCCGGGAGGGATGGCTATGGACTGCTCTGCTCTTGACCCACAATGGAAAATGGGAAAAAATGAGAAAGTGGAAAACTATCGGAACAAAAAAAAAAGGAACCTTGCTGCTGTTGTTGTTCGACAAAACTCATTCCAGCGTGAAACGGCAAGCGAAGGGAAAAGATGAAAAATTTCTATTTATAAATTTTGTTTGGCATCGAAAATATTTTGAAACTGTCGCTCGGGCAGAAAGTTCATTGTCAATTGATTTCCCAGCCAAGCGGATCGAGAAAATATAAAACCGAAGGACCTTTCAAGTCTTTCTCCGTTATTAATCGAAGGTATTTGGTTGCAGACCCGATGGGGAATTTGGTGACAGGAATTTTGTTGGCAAACTATAATCAAGTGGGAAGGGATTGTTGAAGGAAAATGTACAAATTGTATTTTGCATAGCATTTGGCAATGGCTGAGAACATTCCATTCAAAAAGGCTGCCTTTAAGACTGTGAATAAATATCTTGCTAAATATTCTTGAAATATTAATCAGTGTAATTAAATTCTCTATGATTTCTCCCCTTCGTAGTTTGCTTCTATTAAATCATAAACCAACTAATGCTTGTTTATTTATTATAAATCAGTTTTAAATTACTGCAGCTAAACTCCAAGGATTGATAATAAATTTAAATTATTGCCACCCGGATTTATTCAATTCGCTTTCCGTTGCAAATTGATTTCTAACATTACCGGCAATTATTGACATTTAATAAATACAAATGCACGCTACTTTGATTGGCAAGGACCTTCAATGGAAATTGCAGATCATCGAGGCATTAAGTTGAAGCGCATTTGGTCGAATAATTTAATTACAAATTAAATGCAGCCATAAGCAACATTCAGAATCGTGCTGGCAAAAACCTTCGCTGTGGTTAAAATCCATAGGAATAAAAAAAAAAGAGAAGAACAAGGGACTCAATTGAAATGCGCCCAATGCATAATTATTTTGTGTGGGCAGGCGTTGAAATCCATTTATCAGCGGACTATTATACGGCGAAATTCCATATTTTATGAAACAATATCCGATAGCGATGCATCTGTAGCTGGCAAATTAAATGTGGTTTCCAATTAAAACCGGAATGAATGTGACAGACAATTGCTGCCGGAACCAACGGCAACTCGGAAAGGTTTTCCACAGAAGCGATTCGGGAAGCTGATTGAAAATGCCCTTTTTTTTCGTCGATTGAGTCAGGAAGGAAAACATTTCGGCCCATATATATAATTATCAATTTATATTTGTCATTAAGATCCCTTGCAAAGGTGGGTGGAGGGAGTAATCATTCAAAGGAGAGCTTTTCACACACATTAATATTTATTACTATTATTTGTATGCATTTTGGTCTCTTGCTGCAATTATTAATTTAATTTTAATTCCTTTTCTTGTCAACATGGTTTTAAATAATATAAAATAGATTTAAAAGAGTTTGTTAAAGTATAAATAATTTTTTGATTTTATGTTTTATGTCAAATGTTGTCGGAAAACTCAAACTTCGTCTAGATAACCTACGCTTTCTATATGTTTTCCACTTCACTAGGTAAACGCAGTATTTTTCGGCACAGGGCCTGAATTTTTCAGCATTTTGCAAACACTTTCGCTTGAATGCAGTTTTAAGGACCCGTTTCAGCTTTTCACTCACACACACACACATGAAATGCCCAGGAGCGTGAAAATAAAAATGCATTGCATAGTTTTTGGGGGCCCACATGCGTCCACTTTCCCCACTCACCTCCCCTTAATCTTTTGCATGCCGCTCTCCCGGGGTATGGAGCTGCTCAGTGGATGCGGCCAAATTAATTCAATTTCATCTGGAGCCTCCCAGTCCTCTTCCTCGTCCTCGTCCTTGCTCTGCATGGCGGATGATAGGCGGCTGTTTGGTTTTGCGTTGAACTCACCGCTTGACTGGCTGGCTGGCAGTAACCGCAGGATAAATAGTTGTGGCCGCGAGACCGAGTTGCCATTGCCAGTGCTGCGATGGGGTTAAAGAGCTGGTTTCATGTGGGGTTAAATAAAGCAAAAATATAACATAATTGTGGTAAGGATATACAACCAATTATTACAGAGAGTTGGTTGATATTTATGATAATAAAACAAGAAAGGAAACTTAGTTGCAGGTTAAAAAATCTGCATACTAAATATAAAAGAATATAAATCCATCTAAAAACAGAAGTTATACTTAAATTTTATAAACTCAAAACTAGCTAGAAAAGAAAGAATTTAAAAAATTCGGCAGCACTAGTGGGTTGGCTGCTCAAAGCCTGTTTACTCACTTAAGGTAACTTCCT
Source organism: Drosophila ogumai (assembly GCA_018904815.1). NCBI lineage: Eukaryota > Metazoa > Arthropoda > Insecta > Diptera > Drosophilidae > Drosophila > Drosophila ogumai. The sequence continues at coordinate 8,697 of JAEIIJ010019309.1, read as the reverse complement.
TCGATCCGCCGCTTTGTCTGCGCATACCAAATGAAGCGGAAGAACTTCACGTGCCGCCATACAAATTGAAAATCAATGCCAGGAAGCTCGGAATCCAAGATGGCCTCGCCTGCCTCCTGGGTACTTCAACCCATTGAAGCCTCCGCCGCTGGGCGGCTGCCCCATAAATCGCCGCTCGAGTTCTGAAGTGGCCATCGAGGCCTTTTTCTGGGCTCGCCATCTTCAATTGGTCGGCATATTCACCAAACAACAGACCGTCGTCGTTGTTGGGGCCTGAAATGGCAGGATAATAAGAATGACTGCGGTATCGGGGCGCAGCACTCCACACTCCACAGACAGCTTTGCACAATGGCAGGATATTCCGGGCGAATGCTCAGCTCTCGAGTGGAATCTTTGACTGGAGAATCCTTGACCCATGGAGAGCTTAAGTGGTAAACGACGTATGACTACGTAAGACCAATGTGTTAATGTATGTCACTTGGAACTGCAATGATATTAATATGAATATTGATTTTCTTGGGTTAATTATGAAGAAATAATATATAGTCTCAAGGGAAATATAGGTTGCTCTGTAAAGTGTATATATATTCTTTCATCTGATTTTCTTATGTGATATTATTCACAACTCGTATTTTATTTTAAGGTTTTGTTGTTTGTAAATTGTAAAAAAAATGCAGTCTTTACATATTTAAAATATTTAATTAATTCAATATATTATTCCTTATATTTATTATAAAATTTACCTTACAAATTAGCTCCTTGGCTTATCCTGTACACTCCACTGTGCTCTGTACTCTAACTACTTGACCGTTATGAATTGACTTTCCTCAATGGGCTTCCCAGCATTGCATTTGCCAGAGAGTGGAGATAATGAAATTTAAATTTTTTTTCCTCCCCATTCCCCAGTTTTCCTCTTACTTTCCCTCGCTGAGTCCTGTGGCTTCCTTGCTCGCCGCATTTAAGAGGCGTGTGCGGTGTGGCAATGCCTTGGCCTGCGTTTGCATAGCTTTGCATAATAGTTTTTACAGCTGCTTGAAAGGCCTTGCCAGCCACGCGTTGGGGGTGGCAGGTGAAGAAAAGCTGCACTTAAAAATTGGAGAAAAAGAAATTGGGGAAAAATATTAACCTTATGCCATAAAAGAAACATATTTTAGGTGACTCAGTTTACATAACAAAATTAGGTCTTTGAGTCTTTTAAAGACCTCTTTAAAACCCCAAAAGTTATGACATTACTTTGGGATATTTTCTCACCGTGTGGTTACACGTTTCCTTGTGGCTTCGCTATGTAAGCGGATTGATCCATGCCCCCGGCGGACCGCGCTTCCTTATTCTGTTTTCACTGTAATCATGTTTGCAGCGCGTATATGTATGTATATATGCGGGTGGCTGGTGTGTAAAGGTGTATGTGTATTTACCGTAATTCAGCTTACAGCTTCAGCCCAGGTGAGTGTTGCATAAATTTGCAAACATTTTGCAAGTCAGCATCAACCCGCCAGCTGTCAGCAGGGGTGTCTCAAAAGGGATGCGAAAATATTTTTTTGATTGTGGAAATAAGGGAAAATAATTACAAACATTTATAAAGAAGAAATTATACAAAAAATAATCTATAATAATGTACAAACTTCCACTTTAAATTTGGCTCATTTTAACTTCACTAAAAAAATCCCTAAAAATATCTCCAGATCCCTTCTCTGACTCCGAGGCAGTGGGCTTTCTTCCGTAACCGCTCTTGCCGCCTCCATCCTCATAGTCATCAGCATAACGTTCATCGCCATCACCATCACCATCAGCATCATCAGCATCAGCAGTTGCATTGCGGGAAAGGCAACAAACAACGCGAGGGAGTCGCAGGTTGCCTGCCGGGGAATTGATTTTCCCCCTTTAACGATGTGGCACGCAGTGCGAGAAGTGTGTCCCCCTGCCCTAAGTCCCTACCTACCTACCTTTGGCAATATCCTCGTTTTGCTGTTGTGCATGTGCAACATCAACAGGGACAACAATGCGCACAACTTTACCTTAGGGCGCAGACATTGAAAGTCATTTTTCACGTCCTGTTTTGTAAACTCAAACAGCACACGGAACAGGGAAAGACTTTATGATTGGCATGGTCGTAATAAAATAGAAATAAGAGTTATTGTCAAAAGGGGGGAATACAATGGTTCAAGATATTTGAGAAAAATATGGGATTTAAAAAAAAAGTCTGTTTAATATTTTATTATTATTTGACAGCATTTAAACCAACACCAAAAATTTTATTTATAATATTTATCAATCTTTAAAGCCTACATAAAATTATTTAACTTCAACCACTGTATCTAAAAAAAAGTTATAAACTCAAGTAACTCCCCTATCGGGTCACCGGTTTTCCTTAAAAACTAGTTTTATGCGCACCTCAACTTTTACTTTCTGCTGGGCTGGATTTTCCGCGAGGGAATCCTGAACACACACACAAGTAAGTTATTGAAAATATGATTTCCAATTCAATTGCCGACCACGTAACGACGTTGCTCTGAAGTCAATGAAATTGAAAAAGAATGTTAACCCGCTGCCGGGGAGAAACAAATAACAAATGTAAACGCTCAGACTTGTTTTCTTGTCGCAGTCACAAGATACAGATCCGCCTCATCAATCAATGTGCCTTGGACGAGTTGGAGCTGGGGTGGGAGTCCCTCGAAGAAGGATTGCATCTGCTGGATGCAGACATTTATCCAGCATATCCCCTCGCAATTAGAGTGCCGACCCAGGAGGATCTGGGGAAAAGTGAGCAAATTTATGTGAAAATGCAAGTGATTCGATTTTTCATGTCCTGAAGGTCCAACTAGGTCCATGCAGGACTCACTTTGATTGTCGTCCTTGACGTTGATTTGATGAATTATTGATTTGTTTGATTAATCGTTGGGCCGTCTGCTGTGTAGTCCAAAAGGATGCTAATCCTAAGAACCTTGTGCACAGAGGGGAAAAATACGTATAAGGAAAATATATAAAACAAATATATTTTTAGATTGAAAAAATTTCTAAAAAATAATTAAAAATCATAGCATTAGTAGTAAATTATTTCCAAAACTTTGAAACTTAATTTGCCAGATTAACTTTATAGTTTTCTATGTTCTGAAAGTGTTTTCTACTCCCAGGACACTTTTCTTAATGCAACAGAAAAGATTTTAAGTGAAATTCCTTTCTCTTCTCTCGTGTTTCCCAGTGCAAGTCGGCGGCTGAGTGCCAACGCTTTAGTAGATCCAACTTTAATGGAGCCCCAGACAGTTGGCCAATTATGCGAACAATCGACTGTTAAATGCAGTTTTATTTATTTCAAAGAGATTAAAACTGCTGCAGTGGACCCCTGGTCCTTAAGCCCTCCTTTAGCTTCCTTGGCACATTAAAGACCCTTGGCTCTGACACGCCCCCAAAGATAAATGGGAGTAGTGGTGGGGTGTAGTGGGTGGCGGAAAAACTGATGAAGAAAACCGGCGAAATGAAGCAAACGAAGAAAAATGGAAGGATGCGGCAAAAAGTTCGAGGAAATATGAAAAACAACAGCGGCAGCAATTTGCAGCAAGGACGAGCAGGACATGCCACAACAATGGCCGTGTTTGTCCGCGAGGACGTGCCCGCAGGATGGCGACAAGAGCAGAGGGTGGCGACTCCGGGTGGAGGCTACAAAAAGTTACCCCAACGTCGGACAAGTGTCAAACATAACGGAAGGACGAAAATAAAGAGTAGAGGCTAAGGACACGCGCCCCCGCAAAATCTTCCAGTAAATTCTGCGGAAAACGGAAATGCCCGGTAAACATTATCATAGTCGGTGACATCCTTGCTATCTTGGCTAAAAGTTAAGCTGAGTAATCGCAAGTCATGGGGGTTAGTTAAAGTTTTTGGTATCCAAATAAACCTGATTTTGTTACCTGTTTTGTGTCATTAAATGGGGGAATTTTATGATAAAAATATTAATGTTAATTTGTTATAGTTTAATTAATTAGAAATTTTTAATTTCTTGTTAGAACTCTGCATTTTAATTTGTAATTTCACAAAATGGTTTCAACTTCAGAAAAAGAATTCCCCCAAAAAGTACGCACATCAAAAATTTAAATTTTACCATGTAAACATTGTCTTTCCACATTTATTTTCTTTAACGAAAAACCATGTTCATCTGCCACTTGCCACAACCCAGAGTCTACCTCTTTAAATAACCATCCAGCCAGCCATGTGTGTGACTGTGTGGTGTGGGGTTCCAGGAGTTCCATGAGTAAACGAAAATGTTACAAAAAATTGAGCACAACACATTAAATGTAAATCAACATTAGCTACGACATTATGATTATGCTGATGGACAGAAACATTTGGGTGACTATACCGGAGAACATTAATCAAAATCATAAACGTGCCCCAAACCAATGCGAATAAATGCTAAACGAAGACTGGGAGCGGAGGCAAAACGGTGACCTAATGTTCAATTTTTATTGCCCCAAGCCGAAATGAATCGATTCCTTAATGTATGCTGAAGTAGGAGACAGGCAAAACACATCAGGGAAGCCCTAGCGCAGGAGGGACAGTTCGATAACTCGTATGACATTTGCCATTCGCCTCCATGGATGATTAGGCAGGCGGCACCCACCCCATACAGCATACATTATGTATGGGCTTAGGTCCCTGCTCAATCAGCCGAGGGAAAAAACTCCATCCCCCCGCCGAAGGTAAGTGGGCCAATTTTGCTGACTTGTCACTTCCGGTCAAATGGCTTTGAATGTCGTCTAACCATCCCGGCCACAGGGGGCATAAATCTGTCAGATCGGAGGTAAACATATACCACGGGGAATGGCAATGGAATTGGGAATAGGAAATTTGCAGATGCCGTTGAATGCGCATGAAATTAATGAAATTAGGCGATGCCAATGAATTTTCCCTGTTGTCAATAATTCACCATCACTTGCACATTATTCATAACCCAGCTTATATAACCTACTGAATTGTAGGAATAACAGAGGACAAAGCTATGTATGTATATATTTTGAGACTGGAAAAGGGTCGATTTTTCCACTAGCTTATTCATGACAGTTTATGAATCTGTAAGTGATTTTTATGCGAGTTTATCGACATTGCCTTTGACACGTCCACGAAGTGTGAACTATATGGCAACAGTTGCCAAAAATGTTGTGAATTATTTTATATGCATGACATGCACTGAACATAGTTTTCTTCACTTATCAAGAACTTAATTTTATAGAGAATTAAATATTCAAATTTTTATTATAGTAAGGGATTATTGTGTACTTTTAAAAATAAATCTTAATTTTAAGGAATTAATCCCTTGTTAAGACTTCTAATCTTATTTTTCACGTGAAAATATTTTCACAATATATTTTCCCTTTTAATAAGTACATTCAAATTTTGCAAGCAGCTGAAAAATCAATAAAAATTGAATTTGCCAAATGAAAGTCAATGCTAAAAGGCCAAAGGAATTTTCCTTTTATACCGGCATTCCTTTGATCTGGAAAAAAGGGAAAACTCTTAAAGAGACAGAGACTTGCCGCGTAAGCCCTGACCTCTGACATGGGCCAATTTCAAGCTTTGCTTACTACTCAAACCGTTAAAAGGCCCCTCAAAGACTGGGTCGGCCTTGGCCTAATGGCCTTCAGCCTTGAGCAGTTCAAACGACTTTCGCGCTGCGTCAGCTGGCTCTGGAACAAATGAACTCATTTGTTCTAATTTAATCTTATTACATGGAGATTTATTGCCTTGCGCATGATATGGCAACCCTTTCGGGCCTTAAGACCTGTGGGGAATGCCAGCAGCACCACCCACTACCCTTTTGCTCGGTTTTTGGCTCAGAATGAGTTCAGTTTGAGACCGGAGGTGGAAGGCAGTTTAAAAAGCGATTCATGTGAAAGTGCTCAAAAGTTAATTATGATTGATTGAGTGCCATTGAAGTTGACAGGGGGGCGGGGGGAATTGATTTTCGTGACTGCTGTGAGTCGAACATTTGACAGCCGCCTGTAATTGACAGCCGAACATTGCGCATACGCACTGTTGATCGAAATTTAAAGAGCGAGGCGTGTAAACGACTTTGCCCGCCAAAGAACTTTCGCATTAAGTGGCTGCCAGCCAGGAGGTGACCATAAAACAAGTTAGGGTTTTATGGCTCCCCCGGGAACAGCACGGTACATAGAGTATATAAATGCTAAATAATTAAAAATAGTAAAAGTTTAATGCGCGTCGGGTGCCATAAAAACAAATTACGAATGCCACGAGCAGTGGTGGCACAAATGGTATAGCAAGTGTTAGGTTTTGGTTGGAAAGCACTCAGAAAAAGACGGCTTAAGGTCAAAGAACTAATTATAAATAAATTAATTAACTGTTATATTTAGTTTGATTTTTATTACAATTTATTTATTTATTTATAATTATTTATTTGCAATACGAATGGCAGATGGTACAGAAAATGTTAGGTTTCGGTTGGAATGCACTCGGAAAAAAGGGGTTTAAAGAAAATATTCTTTAATTATTTTAATATATATTTTGAAATATATATAAAAATAAATTTAAATATAAATACACTATTTCTTAGCATATTAGTATGTATTACCTTGTTTCTCCCTCTTTATTCGAGTGTATATCCCTCTGTTTTGACACCGGCAGTTTGTCTTGCTTCTTAATGAATAGGTATAACTGGGTTGTGCTCCTGACAGGATTGCAGTTTCCATCCTGTAGCACCACCACCCACCGCCACCGTCACCCAGTGCGTAAATCACAGCAACCTTGTGCCTTGTGTCTATTTGTATTGTCCTGCTTACCAGTTTGTGGCATGTGAGCAGTGTTTTCGTGTGTGCCTCCCAGGAAGACAGACCAAATCTTGTGGTAGCACAGTGGGGTTGCATGAAATTCCTGGAATTTCCACATTGATTTATATGCTGGGAAACTAATTAGGCCTCGCCACTGTGGAGATTTAAATCCCAACTATTTTGATTTGATTGTTGCTTTGCCAAGCTTCATGGCAATCTAATTATAAAATAACAAATCATAACTGCTGTGCAAAATAAAGTTAATTACATTCAAATGAAGCGGCAGTTCATGAAACTATTTATCTGCTTTGGGTTTGAAATTTATTTGATTTAAATGCAATCAAAGAGATTGATTTGATGTAATTTGATTCAAATAATTTACTGGGTTTGGGGATTCAATTTTAAGTGATTATATTTTTAATTTATATAAAAAACAGATTTAATAATGCAAAAATCGCTCGTAATTATATTTAATATTGTTTTAATTTTGCATTATTAAATCTGTATGAGCAATTGTAAATATTTACATTTAGGTTTTATATAAAATACAGGTTTAATACTGCAAAAATGTCTCCTAAAGTGGTGATGCTCTCATAGATTCACTTTAATTTCCACCCATTGTGTGCGGCTGAGATTAATCGCCATAGACGACCTGCCACTTGGTCGGTACGTCCCTCGATTTGCCTTTTTAATGTCCTCATCGTCATAGACAGGCTCCGCATCTGTCCTTGTCGATGTCCCTGTCTCTGGGCCGGCGATTGTTCCTCCGTCTGGCCATGGTAATTTATGTGCAGCAATCTAAACTCATTTAGCAGGCAGCGAGGCGAATATGTGGCCAGGCACTGAGCCGCAGTTCTGGTTAGAGAGCCTCACCCTTACGACCTGACCTCGATCCTTCCACTGCTGCTCCCAGGGGGGTGCCCTGCAATGGGCAAAGTTGGCGCTGTTTGTGCCTAAATTGGCTTCGGCTGGGCGAGTGCCGATGGCGGTGCATCCTCTACATCCTCCACAATCGCATTTGGCGGCACTTGGCGAAATAGCCTTGCGCTCCCGCTGGAATGAAGTTATCCTGTTGACACTTGGCTTCGTTATATAAGTGCAGCTAAGGCTACACAGAGAAAATTACTATAGCAATCAACTTTAGTTAATGTTTGAAATACAAGACAAACTGAAAAAGAAACTGTTGTATTTTAAATTCCCTAAACCTTTAAGTTTAAGTCTACTAATTTTCAAGAAGGGGTAACAAACCTAAGGTCCTGGGTCCTTTGAGTTATTTTGGTTCTGTGTACACACAAAAGTTATTCAACTAGTTTGCCCTCTGCTGATCCTTGGGCGTCCTTGCCTCCCCCTTTGGCCCTGCGGCAGCTGTTGCTCATTTCCTTCGACATTTGCATCACAAGCAGCCCCACAAAATCAACAGACAAACAAAAGGTAAACATAGGCAGGCGCACACACACGCACATCACCCAAACACACACACATTATTCACACATACTCAGGAGCATTCATATTTATTAAAAGCGTTCGTCCTGCGGTTGGCATTCGTTCCCGCCTTTCCACTTTTCAACTTTCCCTCTTGTCGCCGTCGACAAGCTTTTCATTTCAGTCTTAATTCCTTTTGAATAATATCTACCACTTAAACTTACAAAGCTTCAAGACCGCACATGACGCACACACTCACACCCGCTGACAGCCGTCTGTACTTATCGCCAAGTACAATTCACATCCGCGTTTCCTACCAACTGGCAGGGGCACAGTGGCCAAAAGGGGACTTACATGTAATTACTTAAGTTGTCCGCGAATAAGTAATGTACTATTTACATTTTTAAAGTCAATTTAAAAATCAATAATGAGCTTTAAGAGATAACAAAACAAGAGTTTGACTTATTAAAAAATTACTAAGTAAAAGGTATTTATTATA
>JAEIIJ010019308.1:0-30929 GCA_018904815.1 Drosophila ogumai | reverse complement strand
TGGTTAGTATCCCCGCCTGTCACGCGGGAGACCGGGGTTCAATTCCCCGTCGGGGAGAGACGTGAAAACATATTTTTTTTTTTTTATATAATAACATTTATTTATTTTAAACATTCTTATTTATATTTTTAAATTTTAATGTATGCCCAAGTGAATGTTTCTCTGTTTTAAATTTATTATTTGACCATTTTGCGGTCTCTTAACAAATGTTGAAATTTCGAATGGTCAAAGTCATTCAATTCCCTGCGGAATATAGCCAGACAAACGCTAAACTGCCAGAAAGTCGCGCCCACATCCACTAAATAATACTGAAAAAAAAGACAAAAATCGAACAAAAAGTGCGTATCGATTCAGTCAAGCCCAGAAATCTGCGCAAAACCGCAAAACAATAGCCGGCGAGGGGAAAAATCTATGTCAACCAACCAATCTCTCCCCAGCTAAATCGGCCAACGGCCAGTGGACCACAAAAATCACGTTATTTCAATTTGAATGCCAAACAATCGCCCTAGCACGGGCACGGGCACGGGCACTATCAGAAATGGGTCTCTATCTCTGGCCTGGTTTGGCATTCTTCAAATGCCTTTTCTGTGGGTTAACGCCCACGGCAAAAATTTGAATAATCTGCTGCCGTAATATCGCCAATTTATCACTGGCCATTGGAGCAACGCAACGCTCTCCCGGACCCCAAAAATCCAGGCAGACCGCCAACTCGACTCGTAAAACGAAAGCAAATGTGGGCAGTTCACATTTCACTTTCGTTGGGAGTCGGAGTCGGCAGGGAGGAACTACTATATAACATACTATGTGTCCGGGCAGACGCCTCTGCTCTATCGGGTTTTCCAATTTATCAATGGCAGCACGGAGGCGCTGTTAATGAAGAATTATGCTCATAATTTCCAAATTTATTGTCGCACATCTTCGCCCGACCGAGCTGAGGATCGCATCGCATCGCATCGCATCGGATCGGATCGGCGCTGATGATGGGGGCTGTCATACACTTGAGTGTGTCAAAATGTTGTAGCTGCCATGTGGCATATGGGTCCGACGTTCCCCCGATGGAACCATCATCGTGTCAGTTACACAGACACTTTTCAAATATTTATGGTGCGTCTAGCGCGACATACACTCCACTCCACTCCGGGGCCCTTCGATAGCTCCGTGTTCACGGTTCACAGTTCAAAAAGTCATTTCAAGTTTCTCGTTACGGATTCCAGTGAAAGTTTTCCCTGTTCTCCCCCTTTCCCCCGATTTTTTTCGGTGGGTTTTCTCGGCTATTAATTTTCACTTAGTCAGCGTCAGCGTTCTTGGGAAAGTATTCAATTTCCACTCAATCCTTTAAATCGAAACAGATGCCAAAACATTTTCATTTTGCCATTGGCAACGGTTTTTAAGTGGATTTAATTTGTTTCAGATTTTTCCCGCCCCCCTCCCCTGCTCCATCACTATTTTTAGGTTCTCATTTTTTCGCTGACTCTCTCTCTAATTTAGTGTTCGGCTTGAATGAATTTTCGGGCTGTGCGCCTAGTGCCCAGTATATAGCTTTAAGTGCTCATGAGAGAGTGGAAAATTTATGTGACAGCTTATTAAATTTATATGTTTGCTCTTCATTACAGATTATACCAGAGGAGCCGGGCCAGCGAGTGATTGGATACACATGTGTTCGCGGGTAAGTGCTCGGCCGAATGGCCCTCGATGTGTTGGCTTAAATGGCTTTAAAACGGGAGCTTAGGTTAAGTCGGCATGATCTCGACCATGTGTCTGGGTGGAAATTGTGATCAATTTTGGATAGAAGGAAATTTGGTTGGTAGATTTTAGAGAGAGAGAGAAATTTTGAAAACTAGAAAACATGGGAAATATTTTATATATCATTGCCACTTATGAAAACTATGTGTTTCTAAAAACCCAGAATTATTGAAAATATTGTAATGGTTTTCATTTGCATTCAATTTAATTTATAGACTCTAATTTTGGGTAAAAAAGTTGTATGTAGATCAGACCTAAATTGATAATATTTTATTTTCAAATTTATAGTTTAGCTAACAGATTAGGTTTTAATGGTACATACAATTTTGAAAATATTCTTTTATTTTTAATAAATAATTACAACTGAATAATTTTTTGTATTTGTTGGTAACCAAAGGCAATTATTACCCTCCTTCGGTTTGGTTAATTTTCTGTGTCTTGCTGTTTCCCCCGTAATTAAGACCCTCAATTTTTGGTTAGTGTGCCGTCTGCTTAGTATTCAAGTGCTCTAAAGCCGTCTCTCAAGCACCTCCTAACTTGGCCACAAACCCGCTGCTAACCCCATTCAATCGGCGCTTAAATCAACCGGACCTCCGCCCACCTGTCAACTCTGTCCGTTCGCACCTTCGGCTTGCGGGATAACTCAACTTGGCTGAGTCCGGCTTAACTCAGTGCAATCGCTTTGTGTCGGCCCAAAACTGCAGCGAGCTTGATGTGAAAATTCACACTATTCAACACACAAAAAATGTCGAGCCTCGCGTGTGTGTCGCCCGAAAAATCGTTGGGGCTGGCACTTCATTAAATAGACGCCGTGGCGGCGCTTTTCCGCACACAAACAACACCAAAAAAATCAAGAAAAGCCCCGAATGGGGGAAAAAGAGGCAGGGAAAAAATCGGCAGAAAAATTCGTGGATGTCGCTGGAGTTGACGACCACACCCCCCACATTACTTGGACGCCCGGCTCGGAACTTGCTTATTTTTCACACATGCGCGTCAACAAAAGCAGCAACAACAGAGGGGGAGGACCGCAAGGGGGGAAAATGTAAGCAACAAATTTGTTCCTTTTTTTTGTTGTTGTTGCCTTTTTTCACATTGTTTATGATGACAATTCGCCGTGGTTGTTGTCGACATGTGGCCATAAAGTTGTCGGTAAATAACAAACAGGCCTCTCCTCTCATTCAGACTTTTGCCTCCAAAAAAGAAAAAAAAAAAAGAAAATACTGAAATGGCCTCTGTAAAATTTCAGAGCATCCTGAGAGGATTCCTTTCCCAGAAAATGCTCAAGTTAAAAGCAGCTCAATGCCAAAAGAATCTCAGAAGTTGCAGACAGACAAAGCAAAAACATGACAGACCATTGAAGTCGAACTAAATATATATCATTTATATAAATGTTACGATACAAGTTCAAGCTTTAAAGGACAACCAATATTTTTTTAAGCCTAACACAGCTTAATTTATTTTTAGAGTCTCCCAAAGCTGCAACTTTCACATATAAAATATTTTTACCTTTTAAAAATACATGTCTTGAAGCCAAAATAATTATTTTTAGCCCATCAAAATGATCTCTGAGATCATCGAAATAAAACCGCAGTAAAATTATACATTTTGACACCGCCAAAACAATTATTTCGTATTTATTTTACCAAAAGCTTGTCGGTCTGAGATCACCTCAGCTGTAAATTAAACCTGCACTTGACTAAGTGAAATGAATTATGGCGGCGACCTTCGGTCCGACTCGATTCCAGATGGAAATAATTCCATAATTTGCTATGCTGACTACTTCCAGCCCGAGCTGGAGACAACGCAATTTGTTTTCGAAAATTCTTAACGTGTAATTGTCATGTTGTCGGGCAAACAATGGACCCAAAAAAATAAGCAACCGAAAAGCGCGCTCGGGGAAAAACAAACAAATCCGCAAAGCGACTTGAGGCCCCACCCAAAAAGCGTCTATTGTTTGACTTTTTACCAACGGCTCCGCTTGGTTCGCATAAATAACCAGAAATTAGCGGGCAAATAAGTCAAGTGGCTGAATGTAAACTCGTTTTGGCATTGAAACACCTGCAAACTGATTCTTGGCATATGCCAAGTGCTAAATCACCTGCCCCGGACCGGGGCTAAAGTTGAACCAGCTAATTTGAATTTATAGACCGGAGATCCAAGCCGAGATGCGGCCCCTGATTTATGCCCGCCAGATTGTCACTGGGCGATAGGGAAAATGATATATATATATAGATATCTCTTCGCTTCGATGGGAATTGTATGCAAATGCGATCCGCTTGATGGGCCGCAGATAAAGATGCGATGCTGGCTGGCATTAGTGTTAGCAGAAGCCCTTAACAGGTGTACGCCGCTCGGAAGAGATCCGCCCCAGTGCCACCTGTTGAACGGATTTGTCATTGAACCGAACCGATTGAAGGTAAGCCGAAGACGATGACGTATTGTCCGGGCTTACTCTGGGATTAGCCGGTGGGCTATTGAACTGCTGTGCCGAGCGGCGGAATCAATCAACCGAGATGCCAGGTAATTGGAGCTACCAAACAGCGGGGGTTACGGGCAGGCACGTCTAAATCACTCATAAAAAAGAAATTCATCTTCATAAAAACGAATAACATGAAAACCAGAAAAAAGAAACAAGTAAGGTTAAGAAAAGGAAAACATAAAGCGAGGCAGAGAAAGAAATAAAAACCGGCAGCGTACATCCAGCTGCGAGAGATAGTTTACTTGCGGTAATCACGCCAAAACCAATGCCCCTTTTGGGGCACTTGAAAATCTGTTGGAAATTTCTGATGTACACCACTTACAAGTGGATCTGTCGGCGGCCTTTTCCTTTCCTTTTCCCCCCGCCGTTCCTTTTTTTTCCACCGAAAATTACATTTAATGTGTGTCTGAGATTTCGATAGAGGCGTGAACCCGTTGAAATTCGTCTGCAGCAGATACTTTCAAAAATATCTTGGATCTTGTATCTGGTGTCTTGTGGTTGCCGTTCTGGGGCTCGGTGGAGAGGCAACGGCTCACCATTTGTTAGAACCTGTCGATTCGGATCCAGTTGGCAGCTCATCGACCCTAATCCCATTTGAAAGTTATCGTATCTACGAGCTGCCATCCAGGGCTATCTGTTAATTGTCAGAGACTTGGCTCAGGCTCGGCTTTCTTTCTTTTTTGGTTAAAGTTGGCTAATTGCCATATTAACCTTTTGGCCCCCTGCGATGATGGCAATGATGATGATGGCGATAATGATAACCCAAGTCCGGCTGCGTGCTCGACTTGTAACTGCGCCTCCGACTCTGGCTTCGGCTTCGACTTCGGCTTATTTGCAAGTTGGATTTGATGACGGCTGTGACTGTGGCCCTGGGTCCAGTGAAAGTAATTAGGGGCCGGAGGGTGAAAGCTGAGCTTTTAATTGCGTAGCTGTCGCTGCTCTGACCGCATAATCAATCAGCCGGCAATGTAATTGAGCCCTGCTTGACGGAAAACGAAAGTTATTGGTTTTAAAATTCTATCAAAGTCACGATCAGGGGTCAGAGATCTTTCACACCGCAGTCTTTGAATCCCAAAAGCCTTACAACTCAAAGAATTCACTCTAATATAAAGTTTGCATTCTCATAACCCTTTGGGTCTTGTTCTGCCCAATAATTACGTATCCTGGAGAACAGAAAACTAAACAATAAATATAAGATATCCCTTGGCAATAACTATGCCTTCCAAAGAGATCCCCCGAAATGATCACAAGAGTTATATCCAGAATAAAGCTCTCACGCTCCCTCTACCTTTGGCAGAGATCTCCCCCACTTGGTTGCCAGGGCCGCTGCACTAAATCAACCCCCAGCATTCCAAAGTGTTTTGCGAAAACTGTGCCAAAGATCTCTTACTGCGATCTGCGGCGATCCTCCCTCCCTGCTGCCATGTCGATGGTATCGAGAAGTGACCCCATACCGACGCACAACTGGCGGATGCCAGCGATCCAGATCCGAGGAGATCACCGCGGAAAACAAAACCAAGTCAAGAAATGAACATCAAGCTGAGATGATTGTCATAATTAAGGATGTTGGATGTTGCCAGTTCGACGTTGGCATCTGCCAGACGCAATGCTTCGGTGCAGGGGCGATTCCCCAGCACTCGAGGCACTTGTAAAACCAACAGAAAACCGTAAGAACGAGTTATTCTTTCTTTTTTTTTTTTTTTTGTTTTTTGTGCTCTCTGCTGCTCTGCTTTTGATTCACAAAAGCCGAGGCTTCCGGTGAAGTTCAGGTTTCTCCCATCTCCATGTGTGCGCCGCTCGCTCGAGATCAGCCGGGCACATCTCATAATTGCAGCTAAGCAAAATTATATAGCCCAAGTCGAGTCAGGAGATCTGACGTAGAGGAGGGAGGGCACATGTATATATCGCAGCTCGTCTGTGCAAATATTTCCAGGCGATCGCTCCTCGGACTCCTCTGTGACTCTGCCACAACAATTACTGGCCGGCTCTTGCGGCAATCTCTGTGGCAGGCCAGGGTTAAAGAAAGGGGTCCACCGCAAGGGGTAGCCTCGCACTCGAGACAAATGTATATCATTCATCAAATTAAAAGTTCAACTGCATTGCAGCGTTTTGCCAGCCGGCTCTGGCTCTGGCTCTGGCTCGGCTCTGACTGCCTGTCTGCCAGCCGTGAGTTAAATTGATAAATGGGTTGACTCAAAACTTCTGACAGCGGGGAATGCCCAAGAGAGTGTCCCCTGAAAGATCAGGGGTCAACATGTGTTAACTAAAGGGGAAGTTGACATTTTAGAGGACAAGTTGGGAGTTTAGGGAAAAAAAATCACTTTAAAAACAGTCTTCCATGGAGTTACTTACCAGTCTCATTAAAAATCAAAAAAAAAAATTTATTATAAAATATTAAGAAAATATTTTAAAAATTCGGACTTAGTTTCTTTCTTCATTCAAGATTTTAATTTAAGATTTTCACCTTTTCTTCCCATATGTTTAATAACTCCCAACTCCAAAGGTAACCCTCGCTGCCCGTCAGCCAGCCTGGCTGTCATCTTGAACGTGCAACATGACCGCAGCTCCGAGGCAGCAACTGTTGCTCTATTTTACAGCCTGTTCTGCGGCGTTCTCTCCTCTCGCTCGGCTCTGCCAATCATTGGCCCAGGCTGGGTGCCGCTGCTCATCTGCCGACTCCATTCACTCAAACATCAACCGAGAAGTGGTTTCTCCTTAACCCTGCAACACTCCATCACCGCCACCGCTCGCCGCTCTCCAGTTGCCACTTGTTGCCCTCGCAAGTTCTTTATTTTTATTTTTATTTCCCCGACTCGAGTCTGGCCAAAATGCTTACTAAAAGGGCTTTTCAACTCGAACGGTTTCCTTTGGGGGCCACTTCTTGCACTTGGCCTGCACACACACACCACACACACAAGCAGCGTAGTTGGATTACTTTATGGCCCCGGGAACGAGGACCGACCGACCGACCGACCACTTGCTGTATTTGAAAATAGCATTTATGAGCTTAAGATGGCTTAAGACTTTTTATTGGTTATTAGTTTGTTGCCATTTCTACTCGAATGTGGTGTCTCGGATTCATGTCTCGATTTTTGGCTGCAAAGAGTTGAGACACAGGAGGTCGGAGCGGAAGCCCCCCGAAATCAGGGCTCCTAATAAGCTAAGCACGTGTTGGTCATCCATTTCCAGAGACCGGATCCGGTTTCAGTCTCCTCCTGTTAGACTTTAATCTTTAATTGCTTTTTCTGGGCGCCCTTCTGGGGGGGCGTATCTTGGGATGTGAGCTTCGGTTTAGTTTATGTTTACTGAAGCGATTTTGGCTTAAGGGCAAAGTGACCTCCGGTTAAGGTGAAATGAAACAACAGAGAAGTAAGAAATAGAATGGAAATAAAACAGTATTAAAAACTAGCAATGCTATAGATATATTTTAAATTTATATTAAAGCAAAACTGAGAAACCGGAATGAAATCCTGAACGTTCCTCAAAGATTCATCGATAATTATGCCAAATATTGGAACCTCCCCGACGATCGAAGGCCATTAATCCGCAACCAGTTTCTCAAGAGCCCAAAAGCGATCCGTGGGATGATTCATCGCCGGCAATTATCCCCAACATGGCAATTATGCAATTTTCCACTGGCCCCGGAACACTTGTCGCACTTAATGGCCACTGTAGCCGCTGGCTGGCCGATGGTCGTATCCGATGATTCACACGCCTCCCAGGCACTCGGGTAGCAGCCGCACAATATCTGCTGGATTCCGCATGCTCAGATGCAGATACGAGGCATAGACACGCCGATACAGAGCAGGGCCAATCTGGGCACTCGGAACAATGAAAATCTGAGACGACGCCGGCGACCGCACATGACTGCGGGAAAGATGAAGATGCCGAGATGACGATGAAGATACATACCTGGCGGCACTCCGGAGCGCACTTCAATCGAGTGCCGCCGCTCGCGTATCTGCAGCTAACTGTAATTGTATCTAACAGCCACGTTTGACAAGCACAAGTTCGGAGACTGGCAGCCGGGGAAAAAAAAGCCAAGAGCGTTCCAACATGGCAACGCGTCGCCCTGGAACTGGAACTGGTACGGCCTTTTATGGCCAGCAGGCAGCTGCCGCCGCCGCCTCAACGCGTGCTGCCAAGGCTCTCCACCGTCTTGGCCACCCAAAAATGGTCAGCGTAGCGCCACTCGAACGAGCCAGCCAGCGAACGAATCCGACAGATACAGATAGTTCTAGCAGACACAACTTCCCTCTGGCAGCCAGAGATACAATTGGCCACCCCAAACTTCGATCAGTGCCGTTTTTCCTCTGAATTATGGCTGGAAATCAAAAAGTAACCATTATTTAAAGCCTGAGAAGGGGGAGTGCCCTGAAAAGTAAAGGAAATTGGAGAAATAAAGATTAATTCTTGGGAAAATCTATGCAAATAGTTGAGGGAAACTGAGGTTGAAAATACTAATATCGTATCTTAATATTAGCTGAGATATTTAAAAGCTTCTTTGCTTAAAAAGGTGTATTTATTAGAGATTTTCCTTGAACATTCTGCCTTAACTCGAACTGAAGTTCTGCCTGAAAACCAATAGGAACAGTCAAGTAACATAGTAAACGAGTTACGGAGAACTATCAAGTGGAAAACTGAAATGGCAAAAGGAGCAGATGGCGAACAGAGGCAGAGGTTGGAGTCAGTTGTGTGGAGTCGGAGCCAAGTCAACACGACAACACTTGGCAGACCGACAACAGCCCGGGGAAATGCAGGAGTAAGACGGGCGGCAGCGGTCTGTATCCAGCGTCAATTGACTGGCAAACTGGAGGACTGGAGGAGCTCCACATCCACATGCACATCCTGTCCCCCTGGACACGCCACTATTGTCAGAGTAAATAATAACTTATGTGTGGTGTCAGGGCCAAAGCCAGGGCACTGTGGCCACGGAAATCCTAGCCCGGGAAGTGTAAATACAAAGCAAGGCTCCCCGAAAACTTTAGCTGGGATTCATCAGTGCGATTTTGGTAAGAGAATCTATCGAATGACTCTCCGAGTTTTGTCACCGGAACAGGCAGGAAAAAATGGTTTTCTGAAAGGGAATTTTCAATGAAAGTAACTGAAACCCGGCTAGAGCTGGGGTAGCAGGGAAACTGGTGACTGGGAACTGGAAACTCCGAACGAGCCAGAACTCTGGCATTAAGTGCAAATTATTGGTTCGGAATTAGTAGAGCGAGAGAGACCCGGAGTCGGGCTTTTGTGGTTGCATTTGCTAATGGAAAACTCTGCTGCTTTTTCCTCGTTGCCTGGCCTTCCCCCCACTTTTCCCGCCCCCTTTTGTGGGTAAAAAGCTCTCACAGGGAACTCTAAGCGTGGCAAAAATAAAAATGAAACCGAGAATCTGCATGGAACGGCAGATAAATTTGCAACACTTTCCACCAGTTATTATTCCCAGAAATTCTCGGCGTAAACATTTTCGTAGCTCCAACATTTGATTACTCCGATGGCAACTCCGATTGCAAATGCAGCAAAACCGAAAGTAAACATTATTATTAAGGCTGGCAGGCTGGCAGGCTGGCATTCCGGCAACTTGTGTTTCTGCGCATTCGGAGAAACAATATTTGTGTGGAATCCACTTCATAGAGTGGTTCAATTTCCGCAGAGCCGGAATTGTTAAGCGCCTTAAGAGTTGTAAATAAAATCAATTGATTTCTTATTTATAAAGCGAATTCGAGAACTGCCACCTACTAAGCCCTTGGCAAACATGACAAAGGGAGCCGACTCAGAGCCAGAGATCCAGATCCGCAGCCGGAACAAGTAAACAAGCCCATAAATAAATTATTTGCTTAGGAGCAAAGTCGGGAGCCGTCGGCCCACAAGCCCAGCGAGAACTAGGCCTTAATTGGGGGAGGTGTGCAAATACATATAGCTCCCCCCCTCCGCGCTATATATATTTATTTTTTCGTGTTTCCGCTTAGTAAACACAACTGAAATGACAAAAAGGCAGCCATGTCTTGACCAACTCGAGGAGGACTCCCTGACTTTCCCTCCCTGGAAACATTATCAAGGCAAACAGCGGCATAATGGAGGACTGACTGCCCCGAGGAGTGCAAAAAAAAACAGGAGAAGAGAACAGAACCGTGAGCCGGGGAACTATTACGCTGTGTGTGGTCTGGGAATAGGGCTGGGTCATTGTGATAAATAAGTAAATAGCCGGAGACAGGCTCAGACCTCAGATCGATTTATGCAAAGCTCCCTCCGCCGGCCAAACAGCGCTTTTAGTGACATTAAGGGGCGTGGTCCTAAATGTTTAATGGCCTGCAAATAAAAGTTATGCCATGGCAGGCTGCGGACTGCGGACATTAACGAAGCGGAAGATTATATCGGACGAGCAGAAAAAAACTCATAGAGGAAATGGAAGTCCTCCGATAAGCCCAACTCACTTTGAGCCAATAGTCGGGGGGTATAATTAGCCCAAATCACACATGACTTGCAGGAACAGTAAGCAAGTTTCTAGAGTTTCTTACACCTTCTTAAACGTTTTAAAATATAAAAATAGCGCAGAGCTTTTCTATAATCCAATAAATAATTATTGGCCATCTGAAACGCTTAAATATTAGCATTGCAAAATTTATGCAAATTCAGATTTCAGCAAATTCCAAGACAGAAAAATTAGCAAAGTTGTGTGTTATTTGCTAAATTAATCACTGTCAATAGACGCACACCTTAAGTCTTGAAAGAATATGCATGATTTCTCGGGAATACAGATTAAAATATATATTTTTATACAAAAGACAGCTCATTATGTCATCGCTACGGTCTCTCGGCACCCAATTAACCTTAACAATAATAAATGCTTTTCAAATTCACTTTGCCGGCTTATCAAGGGAGTCGGTCTTCTATATATAGGAGACGCATTTGGAGGATTTGCATTGACTGGCGATCCGTAATTACGCTAAACGTTATGCGCATTTATTTCCCATTGATTTTGCATTTTAAATTTCAGCGCTCGTGATTTTATTTGTGAGCATATTTGAAGTAAGCGTGAATTTATGTAGTTCAAAGTTGATTACACTGTGTTTTGTGTGTGTGTTTAAATATGCAAATCTGGTGTTTGAACAACTTTAATATGCAGCTTACCAAAGAGCCAGAGAAACTAGTTTGCGCTTCAGTTTTCCCCATATTTTTTCACCAGCCTTTTCGGCTGCATAATTCCCTTGGAATAGCTGACCAAATGACTTTTTTCCGACTGCGATTATATGCTCATAATAAATGAGAGCAAAAGTGGGTGTCATACCGCCCTAATGAGCCCCCAAAACGGGTGAACTTGGTCACTCTGAATTTTGAAATATGTGTGTTTATTTTTGCAGACTTTTTTTGTTTTTGTGTCGTTCGATTTGTGAGCTTTTCGCCTCTCCGACTGCCGTTGCATTGACCCAATTTGTTTATTTATTGAAATTGCTTTTATGGGCAGCCCCGTCCGAGACAGAGTGTCTACCTCCGCCTCTATCTCTTCAATCTCTACAATCGTTCTCTGCCCCTGCACACTCTCGCCTTCAATTATTATTTATCGATTCCAGCTCAATTTGTCAAATATATATTTTCCTCTTCCACTGGGTCACCGGGGGGCTGGGTAAGGGGCCTTCGATCGAACTCATGATTCATTGATGCTGTGATTCCATCGAAATCTATCTGAATTTGCTCCAGATCGAATGGGGCTAACAAAGTCCTCGCTTCGAGGACACTCCCGTGGAAATTAAATTATAAATTTAGACAGATAAATTCGGTTGATACCCCGGGGGCTCAACGACGATTCTCCTCGCCACCCAGAAGTTCAGTTCTGACCAACCGCAAATCGGTATAAATGGCTTCCAGGGCCCGAGGGCGTTGGATAGGATAGAAGAGCATGCAGGGCTTATTTTGTGGAACCAAAAACGTGCCGCCCCGGCTCCATGTTTTCCCCCAAAGCCCCCTCAACCCACTGACATTGTCACCTCCGCTCGACTCAGTCTGTTTGGTGTAATTGCTTAGTCTAATTTATGCCAGCGGACGAAGCAAAGTCAATGTCGAGCTGGGCGAAAATGGAACCGAAATGGTAAAGAGACCAAAACAAAACAACAAAAACAAACAGATGGGGGCTGGGGGGATTGTCTGTGTGCTGTGGGGGGCGGGGCAGCCCCCAGACAGCTACATGAAAAAGCGTTTATCTAAGCAAAATGTTACCAACAAAGTCCGTAATTACAATTTATTGCAGGTAATTATGTAATTTTCGTGACGGATTTTGTTGTTTGGAGATTCAACGAGAGGAGACAAGCCAAGTGCGTGTGTGCACTGAGGAAAACAAGGGTTGAGAGTGGGATTTCAACTTACATTTTTTAATTACTTACAGGTCTATTTACCCAAATAGGTTTCTTATTTTCTTGTAAAGGTTTTTGAGGACTTGTTTATTATTTTATATTTTTATAAAATATATAAAGACACTTATTTAGATTAATGCAAGATAATAAACAAAAAATATATATTTTAAACCTTGAAAAACTAATCCCTGGAGAAAATAAATAAAACGAGAAAATGTAATAATTTGTGACCAAATTCCTTGACAAATAAAGTATCTCTTAGATTTCCATTTTAAATAAATACAATTTTTCTCAATGTATTTCTAAGTACTTTAAAATCCCCCATCTACCAGGTGCGTACCTATTTTAAATGAGTTTTCGGATCGGAAAAACTGGCTAGCCGATTTTTAGAAGCCCATTGCATGTGGCATGCAACGTTGATTGCCACTGACCATGCGGGGAAATCTTCGACGGCGCTGCTCCTTGTTTTTGTGCTGCTCTCAGGTTGTTTCTCGTTGATTTCTCGTTTGCTCAGTCAGCTCGTTGTCATTTCCTGTCCGAGGTTGAAAAATGGACATGTGCTTGGAGGATGAAGGAAGGTGACTGATTTTCTTGCCGTTCACTCTTGGATCTGTAAGAGGTTCTCTCCTTAAGCTGGAACACGCATTTCCTGCCGGGATTATTACCAAGAACTGCAACAAGTCGATCGATTATTTATTGTGGGAAATCGAATCGAATGACAGTTAAGAGAGGAGCCCTTAAATCTCATATTTAATCTGTCATTCAGCAATGAGTTCCCAAAAAAAAACCCAATCATTGCCAAGAAACCCCTTCAAAGACACAACGTAATCTGCTTTTTTCGGCTGATGTTCGCCAATTAAAACCCCAAAGCTATCTAAATCACATTAGACCCAAAGAATGAGGGAGCGAAGAAAACCTTGTTCAGACCGCTTCCGTTGAAAATGGAAATTGAAATTTAATTTGCGGAGCGAGCGAGCGAAAAAAAGCGCCAGCTCATCAACGGCGGCATTAGTTTGCACATATTCAAATCAGTTTTTTATTTGCCAAACAAAGGCTGCAGTCGGAGTACAAAAAATGGGGGAAAAATCGTTAAAATAAAAACAGTTGAAGAGGTGTTGGGTAAGCCGTGGCTGCGGAGAGACAGGAAATACGTTTGGGCCAACTAAACAGGGAAAAGCCGGCGAGAAAAACTGGAAATCATTGTGCGCCAAGAGCGCCGCCTCCTCCCCCGCCTCTGGCATCATTAACATATATTTGAAAACGCAGAGGAATCCCAGTGCTTCTCCTCTGCCCGCTCTTCAGCGGGTTTTGTGGGTCCTCATGAAAATTTGTAAGTATGTTGGACTTGTCACTTGCACACTTCATGACCATATTTGTCACATTTGCGCCATGTTCGCGTTGGCCAAGGAGCCCGCGGGGCTCCAGCCAGGGGTCCGGCAATGGGTCTGCTCCTGCTCCGGCTCCTGCTCCTGCTCCATCCTGCTTCCTGGGGGCCCGCCAAACCTGCGCCGTCCCTCGGCGAGCAAATCAGATGCGCAACTAACGAGCAACAACCACGACAACGACAACGACGACGACATGGAAATTCGTTCGCTCTGCGTTTTGCCATACTGAGTGGACACAGGGTAGCAGGGGGTATGAAGGGATCAGGGAAAATGAAAAGGTATTTGTAATTTGAGCTTTTGAGATAATTAGTTACTGTCCCTTAAATGTATATTAAGGGTATATAGCTTAGCTTATTGACCAACTACAGGGTATCCCCCATTTGCATAACATTCGCTGTTCAACAGTCACAACTTGCTTTTATTGTTCTGCCGGCTGCTGCTCCAACTGCTCCAGCTCCTGCTCCTGCCCCAACTCCAGCTCCTGCTGCTGATTCCACTGCTGATGCTGATGCTTTCTGCGGTTGCCGCAGACGCCTTCTGGCCATATTTGTATGAATAAATGCGTATTTAAGCACATACTTACAACACTTGCCATGTATGGAGCCAGCAACCCAAAAGACAAGGGACACAAGCTGGGACAGCAGCAGCAGCAGGAGCTGGGACACGGGACATGGGACTTCTGGGGACCCAGACAAGGGACAGTTCCCAGTGGCAATAGGCAGGGGCAGCAGCAGCAGCATTTTGCATTTTCCCCATTTTCACATATTTTTCCGGTGAGGTTACATTTGCTTTATGCTCCTTAAAATGCGGAAATATTCCAGTGAGAAAAAACAGTGGCACAATTTATTAATTAAGCCCAAACAATTTGTTAAACTCTTTTTATGCTGCTGCCCGCAAGTTATTCAAATGCAAAATTGCCATTTGAGTAATGAATATTAAATAATTATCTAGAGTTTATCTAGGAGAAATCCGGGGGAGGTTGTGTCAAAATGCATTTACTGGAAAAACTGTAATTTATGCATATTATTAAATGGAATCAAGTGTTTCGGGAAATATGGAAAATGCATAGGCCCCGCAATCGTTTCCCGTTCAGTGGAGCCATTAAGGCATTACCATAAATAAATAATTGAAATTGAAATTAAAAGCGAAAAGAAGTGGGTAAAACATGTATTGCAAAAAATGGGGCCAGTCTTCGTTCAGAATACCTACAACTGAATGAATATTTTAAGCAAATCATAAATCGCTCTCCCATATTATTAACAATTTACGATGGTATTTAATAATTTATGCGCTTTTTGCACATCTCTCTCGCTGCAGGTCCTGCGCCACGATCAACAATATGTTTGACAACAGTTTCCGGCCTTGAATTGAATTAAATAAAATAAATTAAGCCGGGCCAAAAACACACAGTTTGAATTGTTAATGAGCAGCAGCAACGTCAACAACAAGAGCAACAACAACAACAAGTGTTAAATGCAACCCCCGTCGACGTCGCTGCCGGCGCCGCTGATTCAACAGTGCTGAAAAGTCAATTAAAGGTAATCAAATCGAAACTGATTGCATTACAGCACCGGCGACAATAATTTTAATTCGCGCTGATGTCGTGTCACTTATTCCATATCGATTTCTGCTAAATACAACAATTAATTGGGGACAGTAGCTCCTAGCTAGCTCCCCTTAGCTGCGCCCCTGCCCGCTGTCGCATTGCGGTTTTTAACTCGCCGACTGACAAGTGCGCGGTTTTTCTCGCCACTGTTTGCCGTTTTTTTCCACTGCGTTGGCGATTTTCGGTTTCGAATTCGTTTCTTTTTTTTACGATTGAAATTCGAGTTTTACGGATAGGATTTATGATGTATAGGCGGCTTAGGAGTTAAGCCTGCGGGCTAAGGCCGATTGGATAAATGCGCTGATAGGTTTTGCGGGTTTTAATTATTTACAGAGATTGTTTTGTATCATGAATCATTTTTATCTTTTTCACTTTAATAAAAACATATTTTATATTATGGTAAGCTATAAAACGGCTTTAAATTAAATTGAATTTTAATTTATTGATATATTATGTAAAAAACACTTTTAATTGCATTTTAATCTAGAAGTTTGTTGATTAAACTTTTTAGATAATTTAATAAACTTAATCTTATACAACAATCAACGAATTTGACAGAATAAGATTATCTTTGTTGAATTTAAAATACTTACTCTATTGCCTTTGATCCCTATTAAGGTACGGTTTAATTTCCCCTTAAATTTTCCCCACTTAAATACAACTTTTCAACTATTTTTGCAACCAATTCGACTTTGACTTGGCAAACTTACGTGCCTTTTTGGGGTTAACCAGAACAACTCAAAGTGCAACAAGATGTAGCCACTAATTGCGAGTTGTTAATGTTGGGAAAACAGAGCGGGCAACTCAATTGAAAATCTTTGGCGACTCTGGAAACTTGGCAAAGTAATATAAATCACCCAAGGGTTCAGCCCGGTCACAGACCAAGCTCGGGGCTGAATGGCTGCCGGTTTAATGACGCAAGTAATTGCAACGACCGGCAACTTGCAACTGGCAGAAGCAACTTGCAACTCGAAAGGGGGCTGCCTGGTGACTTAATGAAAATCAAACAAAACAATAACTCAAAGTCGGTCAACTGTGCTGGGGAAAACGCAACAGCCGTCGATGTCGATGTCGATGTCTCGATGTCGATGATTCCCCCTCCGAAAAGCAATAATTGATAAACGAACATCGGCGAACAGATGTACAAGTGTTCAGATGAATGAATCAAGCTCAATGACGATGATATCCACGACATGCGAGCCAAATCAATTGATTTATGCAGCTGGAGCTGCGTTTAATTGAAAGCAGTAATTAAATTAATGACTCCTCGTCTTCGTCCGGCGAAAAGTCGGGCTTTAATTAAGTCACGGACTGACGTCCCCGGCTAGTCCTAACTAGACACTCTGGCACTGGCATGTGTGCATTCCCTGGCTCCGGGCAATGCACTCACAGCTCAGAGTCCATTCAGAATGCGGAAGTTCATTTTATTTTATTTCTTTTTTTATGGAAACCTGAAGCTCGCCAAAAAAATTAATAAATGTGAGGCCATGGCAACGCTGTTGAAACATCGCGTGAAATGTACTTGAAGAATTTCGCTGACAAAAGAGTTTTAGGACGTGACTTTTCCGCAAACTGTTTACCAAACTGATAATACTAATAATGTGATAGCAGGTCTATATCTTAATATGATGTCAGAGAGTTGATATCATTTCTACGTTTAAGACATTGTTTGTGGAGCAATCTTGCTCTTCTTTTATAATATAGTAAAGTTGCCATAACACTTTCCTTTAACCTTTCCAAATACTTGTCAAAGATTTCCCAAGAAATATCAAGAGGAAATATTTTTCTCAGAGGGAAATGCAAAGATTTAATTTAACCAAAAATACTTTTCCATGGATTCTCTTCTTTAAATTCAAAATGATTTAATAAAATCTGAAATTTTATTGCATTCCGCGGCGGAAAGTATTTTCGCGCTTCGCGTCTTTGCCTCACATATATCATGGCCGGGGCCCGTCTTCGGCTTATGTATTCATAATTAAATTAATTAAATTCTTGCGCTTCAATTAAAATCTTATTAAGTTTCCGTATGCCTAGCCATCCACCAACACCCCTGTCCCCGTCCCCCTTGGCAGTCAGAGTTTTCCCCTTGGATCCGAAGGGGGGAAAACTGAAAAATTGCCAAGAATGGTGGCGAATGGGTGAAAGAGAGAGAGAAATGAGCAGACAAAGGGAAAAACGGGAAATGAAAAACTTCTTACAAAGCTTACTTATTCACACATCACGCAGACAACTGCAGACTTTTCACTGGCAAATACTTTTCCTGTCTCCAGCACACACACCCGCACACACACACACACGTTAAGCATTATTCAACGGCCAGGAAGAAAAAACGGCTAAAAGGAGTGTCCTGCAACGCGGCGTTGGTCCTTTTTTGGGTGCTGGCAGCCAGCACGGGATGCCAAAGGCAAACAGGACGAAGAAAAATGCTCACCGACCATGTGGTTCAGTTGATGTTGCTGCCGCCGTGTTGCTGCTGCTGCTGCAGCAATGTTGTTGCTGCTGCCGGGTTGCACATATTGCTGCTGCATTCTTCGCATAAATTTCGCCATCGCACTTAACTCATGTCTCGGGGTCTCTCTTTAAATGAGTCTGGTTAGCTCTGGCCATTGAGGCACTGAAAAAAATGAAATTGTTCTTTTATTAAGGAAAGCGAGAATTATTTTGAAATTTTTCCATATGCTTTTAGGTTGCCAAATTGCAATTTAATAACGAATATTTAATATTTTAATTTTGGTTTTTCATGGTGCTTATATATTTTTCTGACTGCTTTTATCTTCATCTCGCTCTCGCTCGCTTTGAGCTCAGAGCATAAACAATGGCCCTGTTTAAAGCAAAAAAAAGAAGGAACGACGCAACTTGCCCCTTGCCCTGACTCCATGCCACGTAGAACTCTGCACACATGTGACGCTGCCGCTTCCCGCATCACCACCCACTAGCCCCTCCTCCTGCTCGTCCTCCTCGCGGCCTTGCCTCATGTTAAATTCAACGCCGGCAGAGGAAGAGCTGAGCCAGCGACAGCGACAGCGCCAGAGGGCAGTAGGCAAAAAGTTCAGTCTTATTTTATGCTCTTTTTTTTGTACTTCATCGTCGTGTACAATGTTGAGCGTGGAAATTTAAAAGTAAATGCAAACAATATGGAACATTTTAAATGCACAGTGGAATGGAAAACGATGAAATTGGGTTAAGGAATCGGAGCAGGAAACTGATAAATAATATATTAGAATTTTCAATAATCAGCTTGAGAAAATTAATCATAGAAATTAAGTTGGTTTGGAAAAGAATGAATTCTAAACGCCGAGTTTCTCAGCCCAGCCTTTGACAGCTCATGGTAATTTTTTTAAGCAGTAATACAAAGAATTTGAGCAATTTTGTTGCCATAAATATTCACTCTATATGTTTCTTAGTCACATAATTAAATTTCTACCATGTCAAGGTGTTACCTGGGCAGTGCCTGTGTATTCCCCAGACCCGTCCCACTGTGCCATTTACTAGACGCGACAGCACCGGCCAAGTAAATCACCGCAACTGTGAAACTAAATTTCCAGGGCACTAAATTTACGCACAGCCAACTAAACCCGTAGTAACGGAAACCGAAACCGAAACCGACACCCGGCCCGAACCTCAGTTAACCCCAAGCCCAGGAGTGGCGGAGAAGCAGTGTAAGCTGCCCGCTTAGATGCCCGTCTCTCTCACACTCACACTCTCCCTCTGTCTCGCTGTCTTCCTGCACTCGCTTCCTTTCCCTTTTGTTACATCCTTGCCGTGCAATTTTCACCATTTTGTGGTGCACTTTGCGCCTGGCCGCGATTTTCCGAAAGATTTATGGCCCACGACATGGCAGCGGAAGCGCGGCCGTCCAGGCCACTAAGTCCAGCTGCAGGTATGCACCACCTCACGGACACCTGGAAGCCACCCACCACCCACCTGCTTGTTGAGTCAGCAACAAAGGGGAAGGAGCAGGCACTGTCGCGACGCTCTCGCCTAATGCCTGTCAGCAAATGCCGCTGTAAGGCGCTAAAGCTGTCCCTGCGATAGCCAAAAGCCTCTGCACTCGGAGAAATATATTGTCCCGAAATTTAAACAGAAAACTTAGTAAACAAGGTCTAGGATACTCAATATTATATTCTACTTCAACTCCTCTTTTCGGCAAGTGCAGAGCTTCTTTTGGCTTAAATCCTCTAGGCCCTCACAAGTTGGCTCGTTTTCATTTAGCGCCCTTTACCTTTTTACTATTTAATGCTTAATTTAAATACAAATCCGATCTGTTTGCTGACTTTTGTCGATAAGCGGCACCAGAAATGATGGCGAAAGTTGGCAAACTTTTTCCCATCTCCGAAAAAATAAAGGAAGTAAAAATACGCTAAAAGCGGCAGTAGAAAAAAATCATTTGCCTGGGCAATGGCATTGGCAACGGCAATTTAATTTGCTTTGGCTTAGAGCTCGGCAAACTTTTGGGCACTTGAAATGGGAGTTGAACCCAAAGGATCCTGGGGTCTAGAGTTACGCAGCTTCACTTTAGGACTCGAGTCTTGGGTAAACAAGGGTAAAAGGGAGAATATATTGAAGAAGATGTGATGATGGGGAACACATCAAGCTCAACTCCTTAACATTTGTTAAAGGGATTTCCTTGATTGTTAATATAATTATTCCCTCATTTTTGTAATTTTACTCTTCAACTTTAAGTCCCTATTAAATACCTTTGGCCAAGTTCTCTACATTTATTTCCCCATCGATATGGGTTGGCCTTTCTTTTTTCTCTCACCCAAGCTTGCCTCCTCCTGCCCGAAATCCTTCTTCTCGCCACCCATTTCCATTCTCTATTCAGGGAATTTATGTCTCAACTTGCCTAAGCCGTGTTTGTAGTAAAATCTCTACTATCGCGCCTTAATTTTAAAGCCCTCAACGCTAAATGCTCTTCTCCACTCCGCGTGCCAGGAACCCAAAATCCGAGACCCCAATCTGGGCACCCAGAGCCTAGAAACCGGAGTTGCCCTGGCAAAAAGCCCACGTCGCCATCTGCAGATGCGAGCGAAGTTTATGTTCGACATGCTGTAATGGCGCCATATGCGCGTTTATCAAAAGAGCCACGCCCCGAGTAAGTCCGGGATATATATGGGTTAGTTTTCCGCTTGCCGTATAAATTTGTTTAAGACATATAGCAAGGATCAATAGCTCGCGATTTATTGTCTGCCACATATAACTTTGTCTTGGCTTTAAACCCGCAGACACGCGGAAGTGCTAAAAGGGCGGGCAAGGTCGATGGGCGAAACTTTTTTACCTACTTTCGACTTTCCACTGTCGCCGCTTTCTGGGCAGAAAGCCAGCCCCACGCGACCCCAGTCGCCCACAGAAAAAAGAGCCAAAAGAAGAGAGATGGCAAGAAAATTATGGCTAAAATGGCGACGTCGTCTGGGCCGAGGAAAAAGCACCACGACGACGTCGGCTTGCGGTCGTTTATATGTAAAATATTTGGTTTACTTTATGACTGCTTTGGGTATTACTCTTTACTTTCTTGCACTGCCAATTCGGGCTCCCTCTCTCTTTGCCTAGCTCTTTTGGGCCAAACTTTTTGGCCAGGCAGTAAAAACAAACAGATGCGAGATGGGCTAGGACGGTGCTACGAATTATGCCATAAAAGCATCGTCGTAGTTCCAACTTTTGCCAAATTCTTGGCTTGTCGTCGACATCATCCTCTTTGTCATCCGCCGCCTCCTATCCTGCTTTAATTCCACGGTCGCCACCGCCATCTCACTGTCGCCGCCGTCGCCTTCGTCGTCTCCTAGTCTCAATGTTCAAGGGAGCCATAAAATACTTTTTTGAATCCGGCGGAGCGCATTGCTCCTGTTCTCCTGTTCCTGGCCCTATTTTACGGGTGGGAGGAGGGATTAGCGCCGAGGGAGTCTCCATTGCAGGACCAACAAATGGGGTAGCTCACTGGGGCGCCTCTTTAACTGCTCATTTCGGGGTGTTGAACCCAGGAATGGATTATGTTGCCAAGGAGAGGAGTAATTCTTAGTTAAAGGTATTGTTTCTGTAAATAATTATTATAATTAATCAAAGGAATATAATGTTTAATATTATTTATTTAAATATCAAGATGTGATCTGAAAGCACTCAAAGTCATTCCTGATTTAGGTCACTTGCCTTTTCTCTTTTTCGTGGCTTTTATTTGCAGCTTGAAAGTGACTTTGTATTGCCATTTCTGCCCGACTCGCTCTGAAATTAACTACTCCGCGCTGATTATAGTGACTGCCTCGAGATCTCGTGTAGCTCTTGCGGTTCAGAACCAGAAACCGTTCAATTCGTGAGCCAAATTCCGAATCGAAATCCAAAACCAAAGCCAAACCCAAGTCCAATTCAATTGCCGAAGGAGCGGGAGTGGAGCGAGCAGTGCCTCTGTCTCTGGCCCGATTACCATTACTGAAAATTGAAGTAACATGTGTGGCGATGCGCAATTGCCAAGCGCCCCCCGGCGGCCACTCACTTTGGGAGTCCCCCCAATCCATGCTGGAACCACCCATCTCTATTGTTTCGTTTTCTATTTCACAGACGAGTGGATGTTGCCTCGGCGACTTTCACTGGCACACAGCCTTCAGCCTTGAGTCGCGGAGTGGGTGCCGGAGTAGGTGGTGCTGATGGTGGTGGTGGCCATCTGTGGTGAAGGAGGAGTGGCGGCTGGGGTGGCCCAAATTCAGCTTCCAATTCGAAGCTGGCTGTGCGTGAGGCATAGAGCCCCATGTCTTTGTTTTGTCTCCTTGCGATGGCAAATATTTGGTGTACTCGCGCCGAGCAGGAAAAAGTATCTTGCAAATGCACACAAAAAGTATCTTGCAGATGCACAGCCTCGAAGTCAAAGTCTTTGGAGCATAGAAAGAAAATATGAAATAATTTAGCTTAAATAAAAATATTTTAAAATTTATTAAGGTAAAGAATAAAGTTACCTTGCAAAGAAAAATATATCTAAAAATTCTAAATTTCAAATCTAGTTCCATTTAAAATGTATACAAATTTCTTCCTGTGTATAAACTGAAACTGTAAACTGTGCAAATAGTGCAAATAGCTGGGAGAAGGCGTCAGGCAGGACGGGGACCAGTACACGTCTTGAGCGGAAACTGTGCCAAAAGACGTATGGCACAAAGCAGGATAAATTTGCCAAGTTTATCATAGCATACAGTGGGGGTGAGTGGAACTGGAACTGGAATTGGGACGGGGGCGTGGGCGTGGCAGGACTTGGCTGTTGGCAAAACATGAGCCAAGGCATTGAGCATAAAATATTGTCGGCGATATTTTAACGCGCGCTCAAGCGAAATTGTCATATAAATAACACCCGGGGAAAGGGGTGCTTGCTCCCTCCCGGTTTAAGGTTTTAGGATATTGGCTGGCGTTACTTTGAAATATTAAACATTTGGCAAACACGGGCAAAGTTGAAGTTTATTGCCGACATTGATGGGGCTGCGAGCTGCGGAAGTTTCGGCGAAAAGGGAAATTGGGGCAGCCGAAACCTGGAAGCCATTATGGACCCGTCGATTCCGATACTATTTTTAAGCGCCGCCAAACTTTTTGCCCGCAACAGATAAAAGTGGCAAAATGGGCACAACTGTACTTGCCAACTCCCCCGTCCCCCTCTGCCTTTATATCCATTTCCCATTTCACCATTTTCCCTTCTTTTCCCATTAAATCAGAAACATGCATTTATTTAGCAATTTCCACCAACTGCAACAGCAAAGTTGGTGGCAAATGATTCTTCTCTTTTTATCTTTTTTTCTGCTGGCAAATTTTCAAAATGAAAAAATCGTATATATACGTATATATCTAGACTAAACAGAGCAAGCGAGAGAGTGTTAAAAGAGGGTGGCTCTGTGGAGCGGAAGTCATAGTGCCGGGCCAAAGCTGAACCAAAAGCAAAACCAAAATCCGGGGACCAAAAAACCGACAAAAGACGGAACAGAAAACGGCACCAGACAGATACAATAAAAAGGGGTTTGTCCACCCGCCAAACCGCCTAACTGGCCCCATTCCCACATCCTTTGCTATGCTCCTTTTTTTGGGGCCATGGCCGAAACTCAGCTCCTGTGACACACAACGAAAAAGTATCATTTCTGAAAAAAAAAAAATGGCGTAAAAATGAGTGTTAAAATTAAATTGTTATACTAAAGAATGCGCAATTATGTATCTAAGATTTGAATTGTAGATCTTATCTTAAAGTAATACAAATAGTTGTCCTGATGAACAGCTTTGCAACCCTTCTAAAAATATTTTATTAAGCTATATAAATTTATTATATTTTTCCTCTCTGCACAATTCAACTCACAGTCAAACATTTCTAACAATGGTCGACAAAAGATATAGACGGTGGCATCAGCAGGGGCGTATGACCGAGGGGGGTGTCCAGAGGGGTGCAACTTGGACACGAACGGAACTAATAAATGAGTTCAGCAACAGTAGCAAACCAAATAAAAATGTCCTAAAAAGACAACAAAAGCAGCCGAATAAAATCTCAGCGCCAGACCATAAAATATTAAGAGCATGCTTTACCAATGGAAGGGGGATTGAACTGGGTGACAATTTAAATAGCTGCCCCTTGGGGTAGTTGACCTATTCCTCTTTAATAGAGATTCCTTCAACAACGATTTAAAATACTAAAAAAATATATATTCTAACAAAATGTCCCAATAAACTTAAACTTTTCGAATAAAGAAAGCCAAAAATCAATCTGCAACTAAGTAAATTCTAGAATTACAATTCTCTGCTGCTCTTTTGGCTTCATTTAAAATGGTGTTAAATGGCCGGGCATAAAGATAATACAATAAAGCATAAAAAGGACCATAACCTACCGCCTTAATGTGCTGTTAGTCCTCAGTGTTTTTCTTCTTCCTTCAGAGAAAGAAATACCCTAACCTAACCCCACGGATGACTTCTGAACCTCTCGGCAGGTCTTGGCTGGCAGCTCATTGAAAACCAGGCCTGCGGTATCGCATTGGCCATTTAACGGGATTTTAGCAATTTAAATATGATTTCCCATAGCCCGTGCCACGTCCTTCGTCCTTACTTTTCATCCTTTGCTCATATGCATTCCAAGCAGCTGCGGTGCAAACAGCAAAAAAAAAAAAAAATGGAAAAACTTCACAGTTTTTGTTTTTATTCGCCCGAAAATGTTGTCGGTTGTTTGTTCTTCGTGGAGTCGGCGCTCCGCACACAGGACTCCGGAGTCCTCTCAGTCTCAACAAGTTGCTTTATGGCATATGCATGATAATGATGAGGAGTCGGATGGAAACGGAAACGGAGACCCTCTCCGCCACGAGTGCCATTTTTTGCGGCCTTGTTTCATATGATGGTCGCTCCCGGGTGTTTATGTGATATTTACATAATAAAAAGCGAGAGTTTCGGCGTGCGGCGGATGGGAGTTATATCCTTTTGCCTGCTCCTCCCTCTGACCCACATCTATGATTATTTTCATAGCGCCTTTGGGGCCCAGCAGCAGCACCAGCCACGCCCACGCTGCGTAAAGTTGAAAAATATGAAAAAAGGGGCGACGATACACAACATCCTTTGTCTCTCGTCCCCACAAAAACCCCTTCTACCCCCCCTTCTGCCGAGCGGAGGACAACAAAGGAAAAAGAATTTCGCTTTTGTTTTATTTATTTTATGGCCCGTTTGGGGAGCCCAGTGCCGATATCCTTTTTCTGGGGCCCATCCTTGAACTTCTCGCAGTTGCCGCGCTAAATTAAGTTTTGTTTTGCCAGTTGTCCCCAGACCCGCCCCCCATTCCCTCCCGCAGCTGATAAATGTCCCCAAAGCAAACAAAGTGCAAGTTGTTTTTTAAGTTCTTGGCCCCAACTATGCGGCATATCTTTGGCCTGGCCGGGGAATTCGCTGGGGGTGGCCCTAAATGGGGTTGGTTCTGGGGATTCCCACTCAGGGGCTCCGACTTTGGGGACCTGCCAGTTGACACAAAGGGTTGCCGGGGTTGGCCCCATGTCTGACATGTGAAAAGGCAGGGTGACTTTGAGGGACCTTTGTGGGGTTGGGACTTCAAAGGGAGGTTCTTCGATGGAAAGGTTTGCCTGCTCTTATTATTATTGTATTTAAAATTAAAGCTAGTTCTATTAAAGTTGTTTAGGCAGATGGAAAATACATCTAATCTTATTTCAGACATTCATTCGAACAAAAACAAACTTGAAGAGGCTTTTCCCTTGAAATAGTTTAAACTTTCCGCTATTTGAAATGCTCCCGGCTAAGCTGCTGTCAATCCCCATTCCCATTCGATCGATAATGGCCATCTCCAAACCTTGGAATCCGCATCCGAATCCGGCTAACTGCCTGGCAACCATTAGGCAGGCAACAGACTGTGTCCGTCTGTCGGGAAAAACTGTTGAAGTGAGACCAAGGCAGCGACTTCCACTCGCTCCTGGCCGCTAATTCCGCTCCTAATGTCCAGGCCGTGGCCATTTAAATTGTCTTCATTTGTTTACTGGTCGACAGTTGGAGGAGCAAATGCAGCCAACTCCCGGGGGCGGGCGGGGCAGTAATCCGCAAAAGTACCGATTAACTCCCGACGGGGGCGATGGGGACTGCGATTGGGATTGCAGCTGCCAAATCCAATGAAAATCCGAGAGTCGAGTCGGAGCAATTTGGAGCTCTAATGGAAAATCAATTTTAAGCGTTCTCCACCCTCTTTTCCTCTCCTTGCAGGCGAATGCCGGAGTCTGGACCTGAAAGCCATTGGCGAACTTGGCCAGAACGTAGTTAACCGAAAAAGGAGAGCAGAAACTAGAAACTAGCAAGCAAAGAGAGAACATAAAGGAGGCCAGAAGCAGCGGCCAATTACCATGTCGCTGGCCCATCATCTCGGCCTCTTCCTGGGCCTGTGCCTCGTCCTCCTGGCACGGCTGCAGATGGCCCGCGGACTGGCCAACTGCCCGACTGGCTGCGAGTGCGACGACGACACCCTGATGGTGAACTGCGGCGAGGGCACCCTGGACGTCCTGCCCATCGCCCTGAACCCCGCCATCCAGCGGCTAGTGATCAAGAACAACAAGCTGAAGACCATCGATTCCTCGATGCAGTTCTACGCGCAGCTCACCTTCCTGGACCTGTCCTTCAACGACATGGTCTCCATCCCCGAGCGCTCCTTCGCCTACCACGCCAAGCTGCAGGAGCTGCATCTGGACCACAACAAGATTGGCCAGGTGTCGAACCGCACCTTCCAGGGCCTCTCCACCATCAGCGTGCTCAATCTGCGGGGCAACCTCATCGCCGAGCTGGAGTACCGCACCTTCTCGCCGATGGGAAAGCTGGCGGAGCTGAATCTCGGCCAGAATCGCATCAGCCACATCGATCCGCACGCCCTCGATGGACTGGTCAACCTGCGGGTTCTCTATCTGGACGACAACACCCTGACCACGGTGCCGGGCGAGCTGACCTTCCAGGCGCTGCCCTCGCTGGCAGAGCTCTACCTGGGCACCAACTCCTTCATGACCATTCCGAGCGGAGCCTTCCAGGACCTCAAGGGCCTGACCCGCCTTGATCTGCGCGGAGCCGGCCTGCACAACATCTCGGAGGATGCCCTCAAGGGACTGGAGGCCCTGCGCTCCATGGATCTGTCGGATAACCGCCTCGTGACGATACCAACTGCCGCCTTCCAGAAGCTGGGACGCCTGGAGGAGCTGAACATCGGACAGAACGACTTCGAGGTGATATCCTCGGGTGCCTTTGCCGGCTTGCGGGAGCTGCGTCACTTGGAGCTGACCGGGGCCCAGCGATTGAGGCGCGTGGAGAGCGGCGCCTTCACCGGAAATACCAACCTGGAGCACCTGAACCTGTCCAGCAACAAGCAGCTGAACGAGCTGCCCGCCACCGCCTTGGGTGGACTGCCCCACCTCAGCACGGTGGTGCTGAAGGCCAACCAGCTGAGCACCCTGGACGAGGGCCTGGTGCCCTGGGCCGATCTCCAGACGCTGGACCTCTCGGAGAACCCCTTCGTCTGCGACTGCCGGCTGCTGTGGCTGCGCCATCTCCTGCTCAGCCGGAACTCGAGTGGCCAGTACGCCCCGGTGATGTGCGCCTATCCCTCTGCCCTGCGGGATCTGCCCCTGGCCCAGCTGGCGGAGCCCTTGCTGGGCTGTGCCCACGGAGCGGCCAGTAAGCAGGCCATCATCGGCATCCTGGTGGTGGTTTGTGCCGCCCTGATCACCACCCTGGCCCTGCTGCTCTACACCTGCCGTCGCCGTATCCGAGAGCTGCTGAAGGGACATTCGGCGCTGGGCAGGAAGGAGCGCGAGTACCAGAAGACCTTCTCCGATGAGGAGTACATGGCCAGGCCGCCGCCCGGCTGCGGAGGAGTGCACCCGGCGGCCGGAGGCTATCCCTACATGGCGGGGCACGGCGGCAGCGGAAGGCCGATCCCGGTCACCGAGCTATAGCTAGAAGCACCACCCCCGCCTCAGCTGCGGGGCCGGGGTGGCGCCAGCACCGCCAGCGGGGCGGTGCAGCAGCTGCAGGTGCCCAGTGCCGTTGACCAGGCCTCCAACTCCTTCGCCCAGCTCAGCCACATCCACTACATGACCAATAACGGCAGCCAGTCCTCGAAGATGCACCACTCGCAGCAGGACATGCGACTGCTGGCCTGCAACGGCGGCAAGTCCTTCAATGCCACCTCATTGCCGCGCCATCGCCCGCCACCGGCGCAGGTGCAGGTCCAGGTCCAGGAGAGCACTCTGTCCCACTACAGCCAGCCGCTGGCCAACGGGATCCGGCTGACCCAGGACCACTTCAACCACAACCAGCACCCGACTGCTCCGAACCAGATCCCGAACCCGAGCCACCACTACGGCGGCGTCTATGCCAAGCCCTGCGACGCGATGGCCGAGCCGGGCTACATCCACAACAACTCGCACTACTCCCTGCCGCTGGACCACGACCTGCCCCCCAGTCCCACACCCACGCCGCCGCCGCCGGCCCTGCCGCTGAGGAACGGCGTGGGCATGGCCCTCATCCATGGCAACACCACCGGGCGCAGATCCTTCAACAACAACAACAACGTGGCCACCTTGTCGAACAACAACCACCATGGCGGAGTGGCAGTGGGAGTGGGTCTGGGCGTGGGCGTGGGCAACAACAACGGCAGCCTGCGGCGCTACCACTGATATCCGGCCAAGACGTGCGGCACCTTGGGCCGCACCATCATCAAGACCAGGCCGGACCCGGACATCGAGCTGCATTACTTCTACAAGGGCTGAGGGGGTGAAAATTCCAGGAGGATCGCCTCAAATCTTATTTAATCAGGGCTACACATTAATCACGATACAGTGGGTCAGAGTGCATCTCTGCCGCGGGTTCCAGACAAAGTCCTGAATATTCTTCTTCTAGTTGTGTACTCCTGCGTTACGTGTATTCAGGCGAGAGCATTCTGTATAAATTAGGCTTTAGTTCGAGAGGTTGTAGAGGGTGGGCAAGGCATTCGAGGTGTATATATATATAAGTGGAGGACTTGCGCACAATTTTGGCAGGCACTGTGAGTTGTCACTCCTCGGCCGCCACAATTTATTTGCATCCAGTGATCTTACTATTAAGTTCTGCTTAAAATTAAAATCCTTCAATTTATGTACATAATTAGAAGCTTTTTTTTTAAAAAATGCGACAACAAAAATCAAGGAAATTTCAATGGAAAAACAAAAAAATAAATTAATTAAAATCAAGTAACAAGGTAATTTACTTTATAAAAAAACAAATTAGCCACGCGCTTAAGCACCAGTCATTAAAACTATGTATGTATTTAGCCTAAAACTATCGACAAAACTATATTCCAAAAATAAATACAAAAACAAGCAAAAAGAAAATAAATTATACACGCAAAACCTAAAATAGAACACAGCCGATTTTTATAGTTAATAGACTCAGTAAAGAATAAACTACTCATCGGAATAATAAACAGGCAAGTTGTTTACACAGTGTAAAAGGAAAATAGCAAAAACTAAGGAAAACTCCGCAATATTCATGCGGCATCCCAGCCGCATTCACAAATATGAATAAGCAATTTATGCAGCAGAAATAAACAAATGCAAAATACAAAGTAAATCTATATATACGAATTATACGTGTAAATAAAAGAAAATAACTATGCTCGAAAACAAAACCTTACTTTATGTTTTTATTTCTATTAATTTATTTTCCAGCCTGGGCTGCTTTCATTTCCCCTCTTTTCACCTTTGATCGATTGTACATATTTAACAATTTAAAGGAACAAATTGCAAAACCAATACAAGGGAGTTAAAAGTAACCTACAAATAGAAGAAACATTAATTACCACATATACATGTAATTGAAAACTTATTCAAACGCAATTTTCATATTCATATTTCATATGTTTCATAACGAAGCAGAACAGATCCCTCTTCTAGCCATACGACGACGACAACTATAAATAATTAAATCAATTTGAAAAATACAATTTAAGCAAATTACAAGGGAAAGCGTAGTGAAAGAAAAAAACACAAGCCAAGTGGCACAAGAATATTAACGAGACATAGATCGTAGCCGAGTCAAACCAAATTTGTGGATCAGCATCTAACCGTATCATTAAGCGCAAGAAGTGCAACACGAAATACAAGGAACTCTCTCAATGTAACCGATAATCGCAGGTGCGAGGCAGAAAATTGAAAATTCAACAGTGTTCAAGAACTAGAAGATAAAATCAAATAAAGAACAAACTTAACAATAAATTAAAAGAGTGTTTTCTCATTGAGTGGGTGTAACAATGCGTCAAAATTATTTGTATATTATTTTCTATTTTTGAGTGAGTATTTCGCCCATCTGTAGAACATGGGTAGCGTGGCCGAGCGGTCTAAGGCGCTGGTTTAAGGCACCAGTCTCCTCGGAGGCGTGGGTTCGAATCCCACCGCTGCCAAGTGGTTTTATTTTATTTTCTTTAAATATATATTTTTTTAACAGCTTGTTCTGCAATCTGTTAACTATTTGGAAAACTAGTTTCGGTCTACTGTTTGCCGGCGTCAAATGCAAATACCTAAAAACACTTTTCCTTGCCAGTTTAGTTAATGCGCCAGCGCCAAGCTCCAGAGTTGGAGCTGCTGCTGGCACTCATCTGCATAATTTAATTAAATTTAACAATAACAAAAACACACGCACACACTCAGGACGTGCTGCGTTTTGCGCTAATAAGCGACAGGGTCACCCTGGACCCCTTTAACGACCCCCGCTACTACCCGCCATGCAAGTTGTCAAGCGATGCGATGCGTTGCGTTGCTCTAAACAAAAATCTCAAGCGAGGGAGCTATTGAAAGTGGCTTCGTGACACGAGGTACGGTATAGGTAAAAATTATAATGAAGGTTTTCTAAAATCTTTAGAATAAATATTG